>JAASGH010000052.1:0-98448 GCA_023334155.1 Globisporangium heterothallicum | reverse complement strand
GCTTGAAGTTCTTTGCCGCAGGGCTCACCAGAGATCCTGGAGCGGAAGCAGGAGCTGCTGCGGGTCGAGGTCCGTCCAGCTCTTTTGGGTCGATGCCAGCCATGCGCATTTTGTGCTCCACGGCTCCACGAGGAAGACCCACGCGAAGCATGGCAAAGTATTTCTCGTATTTCGCTTTGTGCGCTGCGATTTCCTGTTCAGTAGGAGCTGCTGGTGTTGCTGCTACCGCTTTCTTCTTCTTTGTTGGCGGTCCGTCCAACCACCCCGGATCGACTCCTTCCATTCGCATCTTGTGCTCCACAACCGGTCGAGGAAGACCAACTTTTAGCATTTGCGTGTACTTCGAACTCTTCTCGTTGTACTCCGCCAACCGAGCTTGAAACTCAGCTTCAGTCTCTCCATCCTCACTAGCATCCGAGCCTGCTGCTGCTGGAGCAGGTTGCTTTTCTGGTAGCGGTTTGTTTGGGTCATGATCGAGAATCGTAGGGTCGACTCCGTCGCGTTGCATCCTGTGCTTCACTACTTGAGGAGGGTGGCCGATTTTCAGCATCTTGAAGTACTGCATATACGTTGGATGGTCCTTGAGAGGTGTCAAATCCTTCGGGACGTCCGCTGTCTTCGGCTCCTCTTTGTCAGACTGAGGCAGTCGTCGTTTCAGCATCGCAGCCAGAGGGTTCGATGAAGACTTGCTCCTCGGAGATTCAGCTCCATTGTCTGCTTGACCACGCTTCAAGAGCATATCTGCCAAGGCTTTGCGTTTAGAACCACCTGATTTTGTTGGCGAATCTTCCTGCTTTGACCCTCCTCGCTTCGACAGCATCTCCGCCAACACGTTGCCTCTTGCATCGCCGCCTTTGCTCTCACTCTTTTGCTGAGCTGGCTGCTCAGGTGCTCCACGTTTCGCGAGCATCTCTGCCAATAAATTGCTTCTACCATCGCCTTGGCTGTTTTCTTTCTTTCGAGATCGACTACTGCTATGCGCGTCTTGATTCGATTTCCCTGCTGCTTCGTTTCGAGACGCAAGCATCTCGGACAGGACATTGTTGATGTCCCCGCCATCTTGCGGAGCTGCTGTTACCGTCGCTACTGGTTGCTGCTGTGCAGGATTTTCGTCGGGATCAAATCGGTGTACCGGTGTTGAGTTCTTTGCCACGAGGTCGCGGATGTTGATTAATTTGTTGTCGGTCTGCACGATCTGCTCGGGATCCTTGATGTGCAGGAAAAAATCCTGCATTTTCTGATTATCGTTCCAGGGCCGTGCATTCCCACTGGACGACGACGAAGACGACATGGGCGAGACGGAAGACGACGACGACGTGCTCGTGCTTTCACTTTCCGTCGTCGCGTACTCCTTCGAGACCGACCGCGTCAAATTCGGGATCATCGGGATCATCGGCTTCGCACTTGTATTGCTAGTATTCCCATGCTGGAAGTTCAGCGGCATCTGAAGCGACATTGGGAGTCCGATATTCGATCGCATCGGGAGTCGTGTCGTTCCACCACCGATCCCTGCGGGACTGCTGCCAATCGGATTGAAGCCCACACCGCCACCGATGCCTCCATTCGAATACAGACCTCCTCCGAACCCTGCAGGCAGGTTCGCGTTCATGCCGCCATGGTTGCTGTGATTGTTGCTGCTGGTGCTATGTGCATGGGTTCCTTTCTCCGCACCGCCGGGGACTGCTTTCGTCGTGATCAATTGCGAGATAAACGACGGCATCCTGCTGCTTTCTCGCTCACACCCTCGCTGCTGGTAAAACTGTCCAAGCAATCGACCGGTCGTGTGGGTGTATGCAGCTCTTCGTCTCTGCACCTGCTTTCGTTCTTCTTCTCGTGCGTAGCGCTTCCGAAATGAGTCTCGATAGAGTCAGACGGTTACGATCACTCAATCGAAATGCGGGACCGCCACTTACTTGCACTCGAGATGTTGATGTTGTTGCTGACGTTGTTGATGATGCTGTGGATGCAAAGACGACGGAAGCAAATAGAAACGCGGACGGATCGCGTTCTCTCTTTCTCTTCCACACGCTTCCACGCACGAAGACGAACTATCACTACGATCGATTTCTCCTATCCAGTTGGACCCGGAAAACGTGTCTCTCGGTTTTTTGTTTTGTTTTGTTTTTCGTTCGAGTCGGCGCGCTTGATTTATGGCCACTCGCGGACGCTTCTCGTGGATCCGGCTTATTCACTGCGACTGAACCGTCGCTCTGAACGCTTCTGCTTCAGTTGCGTGTGCTTGGGATGGACACTCGCAACACGTCGAGTCGAGTGTGGATCTATGTATAGCCCACCAGACGCGAAACGCACGTGTGATTTGTTCTATTTAGGTAGGGTGTCGACGTTGACTTTGAACTGCGCGCTGTGTTTGACGCTCTTCGTGGGAAGAAGAAATTGGCTACCACTGCTTCGTGTGAGTGCGCGCTTCCTCCTCACCCATACACTCTTCCGTACACTATGGGTTGGAACCGCTGGCTCTGTGCTGGACAGACTGACAGACAGAGCGGACCAAAGTCAAACCTTGCTCGACCTGACACTGTCATGTGGAAAAGCGGACAGACGCTTGGTTGATAAAACCTTGAAAAACCTCGTCTGGAGACGACGCAAACCAGAAACACACGGTTCGATCGGGAGACGAGGTTTTTATGACGCAAAAAAGGATGGGGGAAGAATGCGGACTGGGTCTGGATGGGACCAATGTGGCGAAGCCAAACAAGCAAGCGAACGAGGGTGTGTTGTATGCCTACACCACTCGCTTGGACATGCAGCGCACTGCACTCTTTGCTACTGTGACTGGACGTGGGAATGCACGATGTGGGTGAAGTCGGTGTGCGACTTGAGCTCGACAAGCCAAAAGTGCGTCAAGCGTCGTTTTCTCCAATGTGGCTGAGCTCACCTATCACCAGCATTCCGGTGGATGCTGGTTCTCATGCGTCCACGTCGTATGTTGAAATGTGTACCCACCTCCCTTTTTGCACCGTCTTGCGGATCTGACGCCTCCGCGTCACGAGCGAGTGACAAAGTCGACGCGAGCATGTCCATGCTAAGTTGACAGGGTGGGAATCAAAGATCAAGTCAGAGGAGACAAAGAAAACATTGAGCGAGAGAGACCTCCACTTCAGCTGCATTGATCCTGCCACCAACATGAAGCACTTGGTGCGTCATATTCCAACGGAGTGCATTTCCATCGTCACTGCTCGTAGACACGCAACTTCCAAAAGCCAAAGCTGCCGATAAATATGCGACGTCATGTCCATTGCTGTTCGAGTGTTCCCTGTCACATCTGCCATTGTTTCGAGAACCACTTTTTGCGAACTCCCCAACAAATCCGCTTTCGTTTGGTTGGGAAAGATCACTTCGTCCAACATGGCACGCTAGTCGAGAATGTAGTACGGATCCAGTTCCAGTTGGGCATCTGGACGCAGCTTGTCCCGCGCACCTTCCATCGCTGACTCGGACCTACCGCAGCGGTACGATCAAGAATCCATCGCAATGCCATTGACAACACGCAGATGCAACACATACCATTCTTCATGCAAACCGTCGCTGTTGACTGTCGGCAGAACTTTCAGCGGACGATGGATCCCATAGCAGAATGTTCGATGGCTGTCCCACGAAAAGGAAAGCAGTCCACATACGGTGTCAGCATGTATTCTCCCTCTGCAAGCATATTTAAGACGCATTCACGGTGGAAATAACGGACAACACGGACCTGCGATACGAATTCTGGTGCTGCACACTCGCGGACGAGGTCCGGCATCGGAATTTACAGTACCGGAAAATCGTGAGCGAACTGGGATCGCCATACACAGGATGGGAGGCATCGGCATGGGTTAGAAAGTCTCGACGAGTATTCTCCTTCACATAGAGACAAGCGATCAGAACCCACGAGCAACACCACGTATCGCGGCACAGAGAAACACAAAGCGCTCACGTTCAGGGGATGCATGCAACAAGACACACAGTGTTCGAACGCTTCGCAACAGTGTGGGGGGTTTGTATCGCATCGATCGCACGTGAATTGCTTTATCCGCGGCAAGGTCGTGTCGGACTCGTTGCAGCAGCCCGGTTTGACGCTGTCTTGCTGGGACCGGGTGCAGACATATCCTACAAGGAGCAAGCAAAGCAAGGATCGCGGGCGTAAGCGTGTCTGACTGTGACATTCTGATGCAAGATGAAAATGCGCTGGTGCAGTCTGTACCCATCGAGTCTGTCAGGATATTGACACCCTGGACCGTATTTTCGCAGCTCTGGGAGGTATCATCGGTCTGCAACCCGTCGCCACCAGCTCGCAGGAACGCGCGGCGCTTGGTTTCCTCGGGAACGGGGGATAATCGGTCAATAATAATATGCGGCCGAATCTTGTCTTCGTTCAGCTCACGGGTGCTGTCCAACCAAAAGAGTTCCTTCAGCATCCGTCCATCCATCCATGCTTTCCCCATACGGTTCACTTACATGACATCCACGCCGTTGGCGTACTGTACCCGCTGCATCCTGTACATCATATACGGGATCGCGAACAGCAGACACAGCATCAACAGCAGACGCGCAGTCTGTCCGCGTTTCTTTGGGTGCATGCCCACGCGAATCGTCTGCACTAAGAAGCGGTCGACGAACGCAATGTATTGCGGAATGCTGCGCTCAATGAGGCGCAACCCGCGGCGCCCGATCTCGAGCAGCACTTGGCTGAGAAACTTGAGCGCGTGCAGGAACAGATGCCACCGCGACTCGCGCTGCAGTCGCTGCTGCCGCTCCTGCTCCTGGCTCGCGCGGCGACGCTCACCTTCGCGCACGAGCGACGCGAGCTCCGCGGCGTCGTCGCCGCTCGCTTCGTTCTCCTTGCGGCTGTTCTTCGCCGAGACGCGCTCCTGCAGCACCGTCATGTTCATCATCATCGTCGCTGTCCCTGCCAGCAGCGAGCGTTTGAAGCGCAGGTCTCTACTGCAGCATCAGCACTCCCGTTTGAGCTCGCTTGAAAGCAGATATCATATGCTACAGTTTCTGGTAGAAAGATGAGGTGGCCCACACGGTATCGCTTATCCTAGACGCATCCGCTTATACGGGATATCGGATTCCAAGGAGTCTAAAGTGTTCTGTTGACGATTGAGTCTACTGTTTGAAGCATGTTGAAGGAGGAGGAGGTTGCAGCATGCAACAATCACTCGAGAGGTTGAGGAGAGGAGCACTTGTCGAACCTGCAGTGGTTGTCGCGGTTCCTGAAAAGCACGACATTGTTGGCGCAGCGCTTTGCATCCGTCGGACACCCGTCTTTGAGTTCGGGACACGCGTCGAATTCGCACGACATGGACGCATTGCGGTGCACGAAAAACCCTCCTGGACAGACGAAAGCGTCCTTGGAGCAGAGCGTTGGAGCGGTGGGGTCGGAAGTCGAAGAGCTATCTTCCGAGTCGTTGGAGGTTTCTCCATCCGAAGGCGACAAAGAAGAAGAAGGACTGGAGGAAGAGCTGGTGGAACCACTTGGGCACGCAGAGAATTGGCAGCGGTTGCTCGGATCGCGGTGCACGATGTCGCCATTATCACACTCGAACTCATCCGGTTCACAGCTGTCGTCCTGCGTTGCGGAACAAGAGGTTTGAGTTGAGAGTATCGATAGCAGTTCTGTGTGTGTGTGTGTGTGTACTCACGACTTGATGGTCCATCTCGGTGCAGTGCGCAAAGTCGCAGTCTCGACTCGGTTCGCGAAACTTGATTTCGCCATTGGCACACAGCAGCATATCGTCAAAGCATGCCTTGCACAAACAGCACAACGGTTTAGCACTCGGACATGCGCCGCGGCAACCAGCAACCTGAATGCCGGTCTCACTTACCTGCACCACCGTTGCCAGTACGGGGACAAGCAGCGTCCCCAAGAATGGACCGCGCATATCGAATTTCGCAGCCACGTGGTCGAATGACACTTTGTGTCGGAAGGAAATCCATATCTTTGCTGCAGAGCAAGTGACTGAACCATCGCTTCTCAGCAAATCGCGTCCAAAATAGCTGGCCAATGATCGCGCGATCCCTGCGAAAAGTTGTTTTTGTAAGAAACGGATTCGCAACGGAGGCTTCCCAACTGCTCGATCTCGAATCGGAGGTTGGCAGCGAGAAAGTCTGTTCATGATGCGAAAGGTGTCACATTCGTGCATGCGCGAAAGGGAGAGAAAGTGGGAAAGAGCAATGGAGAGAGGGAGAGAGAGAAAAAAGAACCCCAATGGGAAAGAAGTGATCCACATGACGCGCTCGATCCGACCGTTTGACGTCGACATCCAGTGCATCACCGCATGCGACATGTTCATGCAAAACGCTGGTGTCGCGGAAGATCGTTCCGTGCCATAATTAGTGTGCCCTTTCGTCAAATATGACATGTCCAGCTTCCTGAACCTGAACCTGTAAAGATCGTTTCCGATCGCTGCTGCATGAACCGGTTCCATCCACATGCAAACGCCTATATGGGATCTGGTTTAACCGCGGTCCCCATCGTTCCTTGAAGAGTCACTCGCTGCATCAATGCGCATTCTCTCTCTTTTTGGCGTTGTAACGACTGAAGACAGAGGAGGAGGAGGAGAAGCGCGTCCGTGCATTGCCCGCGTCTCTCTCTTCATTCGCCATCTCGCCTCACCGGCCAGCACCTCCTCTCCCCCTTCGCCCGCAAGAGTAGCGTAGCTTCATGGCGACTGCAGTAGACCCGCAAGCCGCACTCGCCGCGGCTGCGGCTGCGAGCGTGCCCAAGAACTGGGACCACGAGATCACGCTCACGCAGAGTCTGATCATCGGTCTCATGCCCGTCGTCTCGCTTGTGCTGATCTATGTTCTGCTGCGTGTGATCTGGAAAGTGCCGGGCTCCCAGGGACTGCCAAAGTACAACAAGCCGTCGTACGGCGCAGTCTCGACAAACGAGACCTCACTGAGCCAGATCGATCGCCCCAAAAGCTCTTTGGTGGAAGAAGGCGACGTTGCCGGCGATTACGAAGAGAGCTGGTTAAACACGTTTGATTTCGTGTTTTTTGTGGGCATGATGCTGTACTTGGCCGCGCTTTTCGTCTTGACCTACATCTACGAGCCTCAGCTGTTGACGTCGGGTCGCTTTTGGCTCATGCAAACGCCAAAACTGGGCGTGATGGTGCTCGTGTCGCTGCTGGGAGGTATTGTGTGTCGCTACTACTGCGACGTCGACGAAAAGGGATACATCATCACCAACAAGTCGTCCACGTTCAAGGTCAACTACACGCGCAAGCTGCAACACTTCGCTGCGTACATGGTGCCGTTGGTGATCAAGTCCGAAGTGAGTGGTCCCTTGCCGTTGGCGTGGGGTGACTTCTTCAGCATGCTCGGTTTCCTTGTGCTCATCAAGCCCATCCGTGAGCGCTCCAAGTTCTTCATGCTGCAGTTCAACTCGTTGGATCGTCCTGAAGATCGTCCGCACACGCTGACCTGGATCATCGCCGGCAACATCGCACCCGGGATGATCATCGTGCTGTTCTTCAAGTGGCTGTTCGCCGACCAAGGAGCGCTGACGTTCATCATCGTGTTCATCACCGGTATCGGCGACGGTCTCGCGGAACCGGTGGGGATCGCGTGGGGAAAGCACAAGTACAAGACACGAAGCTGCTTCTCCAAGAACAAGTACACTCGCAGCTGGGAAGGCAGCGCCTGTGTGTTCCTGTCGGGGATGATCTTCCCTGCCTTGCAGTACTACGACTTTGCCAATTTCCACCAAGTGCTCTTGGCGATGCTGATCCTGCCGCCCACGATGGCGTACGCGGAAGCCACTGCTCCGCACACCATGGACACCCCCGTGCTGATGATCGGATGTGGAGTCATTTTGTATTTGATCACCCATTACGCCTAAGCCACGTATATGAACGAAAGAAAAAAGAGAGAAAGCAATGGGCATCGATGGTGCGTCCACTCATCCATCCGAGCCTTTCGGAAAGGAAACGATTGCGATCGTGAACAGAAGAAATATATCTATATTCGATACACAAAATGCTTTGTTCTACTCCTCTCTTCTACTATGTGCAGCAGCATCTGCGCCAGGAGCTGCTCGATGAAGCTCTCCTTAAGAAATCTCAAGATGGCACAGAGGTTGACGGGAGAGCGTTTCAGAGGCGATCCCATCATCCGAGACAAAATTTTGTACAGTACGTGATGGGTGCATCCTCCTCTACTGAGCCTCTGGGCACAGGAAAATCCACTGTCGCGTTGTCCAAGTCACCTTCTCTTTCATATTTCCTCAATTTCTTTCGTCCAGACACCAAAGACCGCACTCGCAGCATGACCATGAGTGCGTCGTCTCCAACAGCAGCCACCGCAATTGCAACGCTCGAGTCTGCATCGTTTCCTCCGTCGACGAGCCCCTCTGTCTCACCAGCGATGGCAGTGCTCACGGACAGAATGCTGCTGCACCAGATCACGGAGTGGCTCCCTGGATGGCCCTATGCTATCGGAGAATTCGCCAGCGCTACGATGCAAAAGTACGACTTTGCGGATGCTGGCGACATGTACAACCCGTACGAGTACCCAAGAGTCCGCGATGGCACCCTCTCGTTGCCGCAGCTCGCAGTCGTCGAAGACAACCTGGACATGCTTGGACTGTTGCACTTTCTGCACGAGGATCCGTACTACGCGTCGAGTGGCATGGTCGAGTTCGACCAAGATGTGTTCCGGTGCGCCGTGGCGTTCCAGCGCTTGGAGTTGCTGCGCCGTCTGTGTGGAAGCCTCCCCGAGTACGAAACGTGGTCCTGGCAGCCGACGCTGATGCAGGTCGCGGTGCGGAAAGGGAGTGTGGAGATTGTCGACTTCCTGTACAGGTATTCCCCGGACCCCGCGATCAAGCTGAGTGCTCTCGAGCTGGATTCCACGGTGGCGAGAGACGGCAAACTCGATCTCGTGCAGTGGTTCCATGAGCGCGACTACCCGTTTGGTGCGTGTGCCATGAATTATGCCGCGCAATATGGCCATTTGGATGTTGTCAAGTTTCTGCATGAACACCGCACCGAAGGCTGTACGGTGAACGCGATGACGTATGCCGCGACCGAGGGTCATTTGGAAATCGTGAAGTTCCTGCATGAACATCGAAACGAAGGGTGCACGACGTTTGCCATGGACGAGGCGGCGTCCAAAGGGTATTTCGATATCGTGAAGTTCCTGCATGAACACCGAAAAGAAGGCTGCACGACCGATGCAATGGACTTTGCCGCGATCCATGGTCATTTAGACATCGTGGAGTTCCTGCATGAACATCGCACGGAAGGGTGCACGACCGATGCGATCGACAATGCCGCGATCTATGGTCGCATGGAGGTTGTGAAGTTCTTGCTTGCGAACCGAAGCGAAGGGTGCAGTTTTGAAGGCCTCAACCAGGCGGCGATCCATGGCCAAGTGGAAATCGTCAAGCATCTCGTGCAGAACCTCAAAGGCGTCTCGCCACGGAAGCTCTACAAGATGGCACGTAACTTGGAATGCGTGAAGCTTGTGCAGATCTTCGAACAAGACCTCGGTTTCAAACCGGGGATTTTGAGTCCAATACGGAGTTTTTTCCGAGACCGTCGCAAGAAGAGGGAGGAGGAAGACGACGATGACGATGACGATGACGACCCGATCTTGGCTATGGTGAGGTGTTTCCAGAACACCTGAGTGAACGAGAAACGCGGGAGTTTGAAGCCACAGTTTTGTGTCCGAAAGACTGGCGAAGGGAGGTCGGTCTCGATATGAAGCCTTTCAGAAGAGTTGGGTGGTGCTTCTACGAAGGAAGGACGAGTTTCGTCTGGTGGTAGGTTTCGCATCGGTGCTGGTGCATTTTGGCTCGACGCATTTGCTGTTGGCTGCTTTTCCGAAGCGGTCTTTTGTTGGAAGCAGTGCAACATTTTATGGTGGAGCAACTTTAGCATCGAATATCGATCCTTCAACCGCATTTCAGCCAATAATGCTTTGCGATCTGATTCATGATGACATGATTGGCTAAAAGTCGATCGCAATTCCATTTTGCAGCTCGCATCTTAAACTCGAGGAAATAATAAAAAGAAAGCGAAGAGCGTGAAGATGTTCCTCCGCGACAAGGAGCTCCGCCGCGCTGGCGGCACCGACGACCAGCGCGCGCGCGTGCTGCAGAAGGCGAAGGAGCAGCGCGAGGCGCGCTCCCAGCAGAAGGAGAAAGACGCGTTCGCGCGGAAGCTGCAGGCGTTTCTGCGCGGTCGCGTGGCGTCGAAGCGCGCGCGCACAGCGGTGCGCAGCGACTTGGACCAGAAGATGGGCGACATTGCGAAACTCAAGCTCATTTTGCAGAATCCGAGCATGGCGCTGCCGTATGACGCACTCTTTGACGTATGTGTGTGTGTGTGTACTGTACTATGGAAATGGCGCCATCCCCTGGTGCTAAGAACGACTTTCTCGATGTGTTCCTATGTTGAGCAGCTGTTGCGGAAGCTGCTGTTTTCGTATCGCGATGTGCCGCTCGATTATGAGCGCTTGCTGCAATTGAGTTTGCTGTTTGCGGATGCGCTGAGCGCGAATGCCGAGGGCTTGACGAGTTGCGTTGCGGATGCACAGCGGCAGTGGATGCTCCAGCGCTTGCTCGATCTGTGCGTGCAATCCCAGTCTGTTTCGACGACTGCGTCGTCAGCGCCGCTGTACAACGTGGTGCTTCGGTTCGCAGATGCGTCTCCTGAGCTACGGCGATACTTGTTGTCGGGACGATTGACTGCAATGGAACCATCGAATGGGATGCTGTTCTGCGACTTGGAAAAATCGTCGCTGACCCGATTAGTGCGACGGTTCTTGGTGCGCTCGCGAGGTCCGCAGCAGTCAACTGCAATTCCAGCAGCAAGGAAGACGCGCTGCACCGAACTCATGGATGTGACTGTTCACTTCCTTCGCAATTCCAGTGAGATCCTGGAGTCTTTCATCAACGAGGTAGGAGTTGGTATACTCGCTGACTGTTTCGAATGGATGCGGAGTGCTCACTTGCATCCTAACGTCGTGTGTTTGTCCCTATGCAGGTGCTTTCGGTCCCATTGCTGCACGAGATCGTTGGTGCTGACCACTTGCTTCAGCTGGCTGAGCCTCGTTTATGGGAACGAGTCGCTGCTGCTGGCGCATCGCTGTCATTTTCAGCACTGCCACCCTCGCCTGTCGTCGGGATCACATCGACTACCTGGCTGCTTGGCAATGTACTATGGATCTCAGAAAGGCAAGTCCCAACTGAATGGTTTAGTACCCATTATCCCTATCGAGAGCTGAACAGATAATGGTCGTGTGGGTGTTTCAGAGTCGAAGGGAAAACCGCGCAACTTGTTCTCAAAGAAACCCAGGTTCTGACCAAGCTTTTGCAAACCGTACCATCCGAGACGTATGCGGCAAATGGAGTCGCCGTGTCCTGGACAAAAGTGTCGGATTCCCATTCGGTGCCGGTTGTATACCCAGAAGCGTTGAATGATCAGCTTCAGATTTTGCTGCGCGATCGTTATGTGCGAACCATCTGCAACAACCTGCTATGGTTCAACTCGGCATGCCTTCGCCACCCTCTGTCGTCAGTTCGCCCAACGCCAATGTTCCCAACTGCGCCAACGCTTGCAGTGAGTTAAAGCTTCTTGTTTGATGGGATTGTGTCGGAATAGAAATAAGATCTTGTCCACTTGCTGCAATACAGGAGCAATACGGATTTGGCGATATTGCGTCGGAGTCATCTGTGTCGGGTTCATTCTCTGCAACATGGAAGAAGGTGAAGTCGATTGGGAAAGCTGGCTGGGCACGGAATCTCTTGGAGAAAGCGGGCTTGCGACGAAAACAGCGGAATGCTTTCGAAGACAGCAATGCAGATGCCTCGCGACTGACAAACACTTCACGTTCTGCGCGTACACTAGCAGCATCAGGGACGAACATTGTATCGAAACCATCGGCCACCCTGACAGCGAACGGGGTAGAACGAGTGGCGATGGGCGAACCATTCTCGCTGGAAAATGTGAAGGCGTTTTCGCTCCTGTGGTCGACATTCCTCTTCCGCTGGGGACGCCAAAACGCCAAGATTCAGGCGCACGGTATGAGATTACTGAATACCCTCGCCTTCTACCAATGCACGGCAGGCGGCGGAAGCGATCAAGAAGGATCGTCTCTGGTCCATTTCCTATGGTGCGTGCTTCAGGAGACACGAAACTTTGAAGAGTTCGCCAAAGTAAGCATGCGTGTGAGCTCCTGTTCCAAGCCATGCGTCGAATGCAGCTAACCACGCGTTTTCGAGTAGGATGTTGATCTGATGAGGGTGAAAAGCTCGGATCCATACGTCTGCACGTTGGCGCTCTTTTGCATGACGTACAACCATTTGCTCGCTGTGGTGGATGACGGAGAGGTGCGATTTGTCTTTGCGTGTCCTGGTTGGTTTGCTTTCCGAGCGTTGTGGTTAATTGGACCTCTGCTTCTCGATGCGTGTTAGATGTATGACGAAGAGTACCCGCTTCCTCTCTTCCAAGTGGAAAGACTCGTGCTCTGCCTGAAACGAGCCCTGCATGCAGCGTACTGGGTATACGGCAGTTTGGCAGACTCGGACCCTTCCTGCGTTGGCTTTGGAATGTTTGTCATCGATGGAGCCACGCTCTTAATGCGCGATTTATATAATCGCTGCTCTCGGCAACCGTTCTGCAACGTCGCCAGTTGGTACGCTGCAGCAAGCACGATGATTTGACCATGCAAGCACACATTTTCTAGTCACTTACACTATCCCGTATGCTGCAGGATTATGCAGGAACTTGACAGCAACCAACTCATTGAGGAAGTGATGTTGGGCACACCACGCGCCAACAAGCTCATCTCGTCGATGCCATATCTCGTGCCATTTCCTGACCGCGTGAAGCTGTTTCAGCGCATCATCAAAGTCGACAAAGAACCTCATCAGGGGGAAGGAAGTTCCATGTATCGCATTCGTATCCGTCGTGGAATGATCCTCGAAGACGGACTCGCGAAGCTGAACGTCATCCAATCCAATTTGAAGAAGCGCATCAATGTCGTTTTCGTGAACGCTGCCGGACGCGAAGAAGTCGGCATCGATGCGGGAGGGTTATTCAAAGAATTTTGGCTGGACTTGTCCAATCTGGCGTTCGATCTTCAATATGGACTCTTCCTCACTACTGGAGACCAGTTGCTGTACCCGAATCCATTCTCCGCGTCGGATCACTTCTCCCGCGAAAGCGACCACTTGACTCTTTTCCAGTTCGTTGGCCGCATTTTGGGGAAAGCGCTCTACGAAGGGATCGTCGTGCAGCCGAAATTCGCGCATTTTTTCCTGTCCAAACTGCTCCATTCGTTCAACCATTTGAACGATTTGCCGTCGCTTGACCCGGAAATATACAAGGTGCGTTGGCCAACCCCTGTTTTGGTGTGGGCAGTACTATAACGCTTGTACCCCCTTCTCGCTCTCAACGTAGAACCTCATGTTTCTCAAGACGTACGAAGGCGATGTGGAGGACCTCGGACTGACGTTCACGATCGTTCAAGACGTCTTTGGCGACCAGAAAGAAGTCGACCTTATTCCAGGTAAAGACAGCATTCTGTTGCTCCTTTGTACGTCGAGCTTGGTGGGTTGACTGAGCGCTGCGATTTGTCCTATTCTCTCTGAAACGGAGAACAGGTGGAGGTGAGATCGCTGTCGCAAACCACAACAAGACGCGCTACATTCACTTGGTGGCGAACTATTACCTCAACACGCAGATTCGATCGCAATGCGCTGCGTTCCGTGCCGGTCTGAATGATCTCGTTGACGTTCGATGGCTGCAGATGTTCAATGAACCGGAGTTGCAAGTTTTGATTTCTGGCAAAAGTGGGCAAATCGACGTAGAGGATCTGAAAGCGCATGCGAAATACGCCGGTGGGTACTATGCGCTGGACAAGCGCGTGGGGTGGTTCTGGCAGGCGCTGCAGAGTCTTTCACCTTCCGAGCAAGCGGCATTCTTGCGATTCACGACGAGTTGCCAGCGGGCACCATCGTTGGGCTTCAGCAACCTGACCCCGCCGTTTTGCATTCAGAAAATCCCGATCCGCAATGACGACGAGTTACTCCCAAGCTCGTCGACGTGCTTCAATACGCTCAAGCTTCCGACGTACTCATCGTACAAAGTGCTGCGCGCCAAGCTGCTCCTGTCGATTTCGTCTGGTGCAGGCTTCGAAATGACGTAACCGCAAGTACATGTCCACACACTTGCCTGCATGTACGTTTTCTGCTGATGTTGAAAGAGACATTTGATGACTCTTGTCGTACCCTAGCGGATGCATTCCTCGTTGCAAAACCATTGTTGCAAAGTGTTGTCTTTTTTCATTGAACCTTCACTCTCGGTCACAGATTGATGGATGTGATTGAGAATGTGTGTCGTCGAGAAAATAACAGTTCCTCGCACGAATCCACTCGCACACGAATCTGCAAAAGAGTGCGCGGCGGGTGGTCTCTGCTTGATGGGTAATGGCGACAGCCTTCAGATCCTCGCCTCGTAGCTTCAGTGGCACTATCGCCTCACACAGTCCTCACCTATCACCCGTCTTCTGCAGCGCGTGCCTTGCGTCTGTACGTGCTATGGATATCGCTATTTGATGCATCCCCTTCGTAGTCGAGTTGGGTAATCGTACGAGCACTGCCAATCACCATCAGACGCGTGGCATGTATGCCCAAGCATCCACTGTTGAAATGCTGTCGCATATGTGGACAACCACTCCTCGGATGTCTGTGCGCCGATGACTGCGATAGTGAAGGTCTGGTACCAATTCGTGCAGGATTCGCATGAGGTGGTCGCAAACACGACACTGAGAAAATCCCGGCGAGAACTGCTCCCCCATTCGATTCACTCTTCAATTTGCATTCCACTCCGCACCTGGCGTCCCCAGACCAAGTGTTATAGCAACGGCTTGACTGCAATTCATCCAAAATGGCACAGCGCTCCAGCACCGACGAAGCCCCTCGTGCTCCGCTTCCTCCATTCACGCGCGAAACCGCTGCATTGAAAGTGCGCGCAGCGGAAGATGCGTGGAACTCCCGCGACCCAAAGAAAGTGGCGCAGGCGTACACCGTCGACAGCGTGTGGCGCAACCGCTCCGACTTCATCAACGGTCGCCAAGAAATCGAAGCCTTCTTGACGCACAAATGGGCTGGCGAGGGGGAGTATCGCTTGATCAAGGAGCTTTTCGCGTTTGACGGCAACCGCATCGCGGTGCGGTTTGCGTACGAGTGGTTCAGTACTAGCGAGAAGCAGTGGTACCGAGCATACGGCAATGAGAATTGGGAGTTCGACGACAAAGGGTACATGGCGAAGCGCTACGCTTCGATCAACGACGTCGCCATCGACGAGCAAGACCGCAAGTACCATTGGCCACAGGGACGTCGTCCTGATGACCATCCAGGTTTGAGCGATCTAGGCTTCTAAACCAGGTAGAGCATGCATTTGAAGCACCGCATGTGAACCTTGACTCAGCCAGCTCATTCGCTTTTGTAAATGCGGTACGCTGATCGCTCACGTGTGATACGGTGCGATGGCACGTTAAGGAAAAATGAACATACGTTGCTGCATCATAAGCTGGTTGTAACTTTCCCTCGAACGTGTTTGTGCAGAAAGTCGAGGATGTCTGCTGCAGTCGCATCCTCGCACTCCCTCAAGCTGGGATGACCATCCCTGAGACGCTCGCGTCGTCGCAATAGGACGGTTGTGGCAGGTATGTCCTCGAGAATCACAGATGGATGTCCGCGGATTTAAGCGAATGGATGCACCTGTTGGAGACAAGGATCATCACTCATTGCCATCCGAGTGGTTCAACTTCTAAGAACAATCCACAGGAGTGTCCGAAAACGTTGTGTGTACGAAAGACGAATGCACAGAGGGTAGAAGGAGAACCCACCTGTGAGCGGGAGTAGCCCACAAGCGGCAGTAGCCGTTATACACGCTCGAAGAGCTACAAAAAAGCACGATGCTACATTTAATCCACGCCAGCGATAATCTCGGCGATCCATTTGGGGAGCTCCACTGCGAGGAACTCGGCCTGCGTTTTCTGAATATTGTGGCCGCCTCTGTCGAACGCAAAGCGTGGCCCTGGGTGGCATGCCTCGCTCATTTTCAGGGAGATTTCTTCTTCGATGTGCACGTCGTCCCTCGCCCAAGCCACGAATGCTGGGATGTGCGCGATTTGCTTGACATGCGAGTCGACGAGTTCGTAGTCCGTCGAACTGCTTCGGACGAGCGACGAGACGTAGTGACTCGTAGGTTCGTTGTTTGGGAATCCGACCACATTCGTGTAGATGACGTGAACCAGAGATTGCACGGCAGATGACACAACGGGGATCTCGGAGCAAACCATCTTGGATAGCACGGCGCCAGTCGCTGGCCACAGGGTTCGATGTGGACGATGCCCTGCCGACGCCAGCAACCCCACGCCGCGTAGGTTTAGCTTCGCCTCCTCGAGATTCAACGCCGCCAAGTTGACTGCAGTGTGACCGCCAAATGAATGGCCAACAAGGAACACATTCGCTTCGTCCTTGCAGATCTGCGCCAGCGCTGCGTACACGATCTTGGCTGCTCCCAACGCCGCGATGTGCTCGTAGTAGTTCTCCTTGTCGATCACTTCGGAGCCGCCAAAGCCCGGCAAATTGATCCCAATGACGCGAGCATGCTCTTCCAGCAACGGCACCAAGTACCGGAAGTCCTTGTACGTGCCAGGAGCGCCGTGAACGAGCACAATCGTCGGCGATGAAGAGCGTGAGTGGCTCGCAGGTTCGACGTCAAAGTACTTGATGATGCATTTCCCGTCGACGTCAAACGAGAGTTGCTCGGGGAGCGGTGGTGGCGGTGGTCGGCTGCGTCGTTGTGGGTTGGGGCTCATTGTGTGGAGCGCTGGGGATGAAGTTGTGTCTGTCTGACTGTGTCTTTGGGATGTGCTGTTGAGCTCGTTGCGCTGGCTTCTGCTTTTGCGGAATGAGCGCTGCAAATCCAAATGCATGGTGCCCGTCGAGTTGTCGCATCATCACGACAATTGCTGACGGCAAGACATTTTTGCGTCATCAAGTTGACGCATCGAGACAATCATTCTGCTTTTTAATCAAAACACCATTCTGATTGATCGACAACCCAAAGTGATTCGAACAAAAATGTCAAATTTCGAATCAAAAACGGATCCTCAGTGATTCAACGCTGCCCAACAAATGCTCCACCTGAACAAAGCAGTCTCCACACAATCAGATTCGAGCCACTCAACCGTAGAACCGTAGAACCGTAGAACCGCGAATCCAGCAGCGATTCCGAGCGACCCGCACTCGACCGCAGCACAACAAGAACACCACGAGACACACAAAGTCACGCCGCCGTCACACAAGACCACAACACCGACATGGCTCCACTCGCTCATCCATTACACTCATCCACCCATCAATCACAGCGCCATATCAGCGGAGGTGGAGTGAGTGAGTGAGTGAGTGAGTGATGGACGAGAGAGAGAGAGAAAGATGGACTTCGCGACATACTGGAAGACAGCCACAAACGGACAGAGCCTTTCTCTTTCCACGCCGCGAAACTTCTCCGAATTACTCCTTCGCGGTGAAAACTTCCAACTTGGACCGCTCCACGGCGATGGCGGTGGCGGTGGAGCCAGCAGCGACATCCTTCACCTCATCCTCACAACGCAACTCACTCAGCACCACCAACAACACCAACACCACCAACAACAACACCAACAACCATGAAGTACGTCGCTACACTCGTCGTCGCAGCCGTCCTCGCCATCAACGGCGCCTTGGCCGTCGACCCACTCACAGACGACACCACCAACCACCCCGCCGTCATCTCCCCAAAAGAAGCCTTCGAGACCGTCAAGGACGTCGCCATGCCTGCTGGCGTCACGCTCACAGGAAGCGTCGAGCCCATCAACGAACCACCAACCACCAAGAAGAACGAAGCTGCAAACGCCGATGACAACGACCACAAAGAGTGGTTCGGAGGCTACGGAGGGATCGGTGGACGGGGAGGATGGGGAGGATGGGGAGGCTGGGGTGGGCTCGGACCATACCGCTTTGGCTTCAACTGCGGTGGACTCGCCGGATGGGCCTACCCTCTCGGATACTGGAACACCTTCGGCGCAGGATTGTACGGCGGAGGCTGTGGACTCGGCATCCCCTTTGGCGGATTGTTCTACTGCTAACCACGCACGCACACACTCTCCTACAAGAGTCAAGACCTCGCGGATAGAACCAACCAATGGTATCCGCGATACTCGCTTTTCAACACCTTTACTTGGCCACTTGATTCACTTCCTTCTTCCTAGCGACGATAGGAACCACCAACACTACGTAACTCGCTAGCGAATACAACAACGCACATCGTTCGTCTGTCCCATCACCTCTGCTTGAGTTCGCATTGTCTTGTCTTGTCGTGTCTTGCCGTGCACTCCCTTGAAGCGTCTTGCATTCTCTCCAAACGCCTTCAAATGCATATCTTGCACACTCGACCACACGCATACATGTGCACACACAGAGAGAGAGAGAGAGAGAGTCACCACTTTCTATACTTGCCACTTTGTCGGGTTCGAGCCACTCAACCGTAGAACCGTAGAACCGTAGAACCGCGAATCCAGCAGCGATTCCGAGCGACCCGCACTCGACCGCAGCACAACAAGAACACCACGAGACACACAAAGTCACGCCGCCGTCACACAAGACCGCACCATCACCACAACCCGTTCAGGAATTGGTTTGCTTGAATAAAGCGTCATCAATGGTTACATCCTGCAACTTGTTGAAAAGTTGGTGTTTGAGTGCAACATTTAGCGTGATTGGTTGTTTTGATGGTGATTGAAGGAGGGCTCGGCTTGGCTTGCAATCACCCTTTTGGCTCGCTCGGCTCGAGTCACCATTTTTTCAAGCACTAAAGTCACATGAAAGCAAGCAAACTGAAGGAAAAATGGCGACACGACAGGATGAGCTCCGCAGATTGATGAAGGAGTCCAAGGACAAGACTCAGACGAAGAACATAAAGCCCCATCCAGCAGCGACGAAGAAAAGGGACCCTGCTCACGCTGGTTTCGCGACAGGAGATCGAAAACCTCAAGGACGCAGTCACCTAACGCCATCGGTCGAGTACGTTTGTCAATCACTGCAATATTGCTGTCTTTATTTTGGTGGATATGTGGAAGTAGCGGGATCAGTAATGTGTTGTGTCTGTTTTGCCGCTCCACTCTGTAGAAACACTCCTTCTTCTACGAAAGCGACAGCGATCCCAGCTGGGTTCTTTGACGATTCGCTCGCGGATGCCAAAGCTCGCAATGTCGATATCAAGCAGGTCGCGGAGAAACAATTGGAGCAGGATTGGGAGCAGTTCCAAGAGTTTGTCGCCGAGGTCGAGGAAGAGGAAGTGAAAGAAGCGGAGATCCAGCAGGAAGAGGCGAAGGAGAAAGAAGCTGTGGAGCAATTGGAGAATATGCAGTACGTGGACCGATACCGGATAGCACTGGAGAGAGCAGCAAAGGTAGGCAGCAGGGACTCGAAGAAGCGAGACGCTTCCGCAGCAACAGCGACTTCTTCAAGCGGAAGCATCGTTGTCGACGTCGAAGGAGAAGAAACAGCAGCACAAGTCGTTGCGAATGCATTCCACAAGCACGTGAAGAAGAAACAAAAAGTGAAGAAAGCGGAGAGCTCCGAGGACGATGGCTTTGATCCTTGCAACTGGCGCTCGAAAGCGTTATAGTCCACGCGCCATTTATGCGTGTATAGCATTGAGCACATCCATACATATGCGCAAGCGATCCCAGAGCGACGCGGCAAGTACGTACGGACAAAGTCTCGCCTGTCTGAAAGAAATACATCCAACGCTAAACAGAACAGACGTGTGTCTCCGGTTGCGCTCCTGCTTGGTGTCTCGGCACAGACAAAGCGGGTGTCGGAGACTCTTGCATCGTATCATACTTGCACACCTCGCCGATATCTACATGCACAGAAGACAGGTGAACCGGTGCTGGGATCGTGGGCACCACCCCTATCGATCTCGCCCGTGTCGACGTATCATGCGTGCATGATGTCCTCAGTTCTGTCGATGAACGCGAAGGTCAGCTACCAGCACCAGTCGTTGCGAAAGATGGCGACGGACCTTCTCAGGAACAGCCAAGCCCTCCACTCCCTCATCAGTCCATCATGTTGGCATTCGTGGCAGTTGTGTGTGTTTTCTTTTTCTTATTCTGACCTTTTTCTTCGTCACGTGCCCACTGCCACCCACCACCACCACCAGATCCGTAGCTCCTCGCAGGTACGTACGTAATGTGGATCCCACCGTGACACAAACGTGGCACTGAATCGAGTAAAGCGCGTTCTGACATGGTTTCAGTTGAACATTTCGGACCTCGCAGTGTGAGGACTGCGTGCAGCTCACACACATGCGTCAGTGCGCTGGATCTGCTGACCAAAACCACACACACACACTAGTTTTATACACCCGTGCTGTCGCAGTCGCCAGGCATTATCGTGGACGAGATTCCGTGGTCTCCTTTCGCGACCTGTTTGCCAATGTTGGTGTAGGGCGGTTGGGCGAAGCGAGCACGGCTGAATCTTCATTCGCGACAGGTGGGGTTGATGCTCAGCACGTCATGCTCCACCAGATACATAGGAGAGAGAGAATGGGGACTCGCTGCTCGGAAAAAGCGAGGATCTGGATGAGATGTCCGATCTGAGGTTCGCAGAGTGATGATCGATCCGAACAGGTCACTAAAACCAGGGTCAATCAATCAATCTGCGACATACGCACTCGGTCAGCTCAACCGCAAAAAATCCGCGACCAGTTTCCCTCATTCTGTCCAGAGAGATCCCCACCACCACCACCACCATCGTCGACATCACCACGCATGGTGCAGCGATTCGTGTGTTGCAGAGCACGAACCGCATGACCACGTTTGCAACGAGAGGCACGCTCGCTGTTTTCGCAAAGGTCTGCATCGGATGTGTAAATGCGAGCGATCGACGCTGAGAAGAGATAAGATCCTTATGAGAGCATGCTTGCTCGTGCGTGTCGTGGGTACGGAGCGCTAGCTTCCTCCATCCGACCAACCATCCGATTCGTTTCAGCAGGCTGAGTGCCAGCGAAAGAAAAAGAACTCGGGTCCTGTGCAACGTCTGACGTTTCTCCCACTTGGTGTCTCTTTTGCATCTCGATGCAACTCTCGCATGTGTCTCATGCTGTGGCGCTGTCTGCGACGAAAGCCTGCATGCGCGTTTAATCTGCATCATGGCAATCGAGCACAATATCCATTGTCAGTGGCATTCCACAAGACAGGAATGGCAGCGCAACCTGCTCCACTCGCTCTTCGCTCCTTCCCTCGCTTTAACTCCCTCGACCGGACTTGGATGACAGACGCTCAGTCATCCCACACCATCAAAACTAAAACTCATCCAACAACTTGCAAGGTTTTTCACCTCGACATTTGGCGCTGTGTGGATGCATGCGCACACACTCTCAAAATCTTTTTTTTCCGATGAGGTTTTACTGCTGTCTGCCACACGCCTTGATTTCCTTTTTGATTTTTTTGTATCGCGATGAAGGGCATCACAACGCAATTCGCTCGCTTCAACTCACATCTCTCGCCCCAGAAGAAGAAGAAGAAGCTTGGAAAACCATGAGCACCGTCACCGTCGAAGTGCCTGTGCCGACCGTGCCTGCGGCATTGGACACCCTCGTCAACGGCTACTGGCCGGAGAACATCACCTCGACGCAGACCGCAGTCATCGCGCTGCTCCCCATCGTGTCGCTGGTGCTGATCTACGTGTTGCTCCGTGTGGTCTGGAAAGTGCCACAGCCATTGCCTCGCTTCACGTCGGCGTACAGTGCGAACGAAGAAACCCCTTTGAAGCCGATCGACCAGCCAAAGACGTCGCTTGTCGAAGAAGGCGAAGTCGCTGGGGATTACCAAAAGAGCTGGCGCGAAACGTTCGACTTTGTGTTCCTCCTTGGGATGACGCTGTACTTTGTCGTCATGGTCATCTTGACGTACATCTACCAGCGCGAGTTGTTGACGTCGGGTCGATTCTGGTTGATGCAGTTGCCAAAGTTGTTTGTGATGATGGGCGTGTCGCTCATCGGTGGTATCATCTGCCGCCACTACTGCGAAGTCGATGCGAAGGGATACATCATCACGAACAAGTCGTCCACGTTCAAGGTCAACTACACGCGCAAGTTGCAGCACTTTGCGGCGTACATGGTGCCGTTGGTGATCAAGTCCGAGTTCACTGGTCCATTGTCGCTCGCGTGGGGTGACTTCTTCAGCATGCTCGGTTTCCTTGTGCTCATCAAGCCCATCCGTGAGCGCTCGCGCTTTTTCATGCTGCAGTTCAACTCGTTGGATCGCCCTGAAGATCGTCCACACACGTTGAAGTGGATCATCGCCGGCAACATCGCTCCTGGGATGTTCATCTTGATGTTCTTCAAGTGGCTGTTCGCCGACCAAGGAGCGCTGACGTTCATCATCGTGTTCATCACCGGTATCGGCGACGGTCTCGCGGAACCAGTTGGCATCACGTGGGGGAAGCACAAGTACAAGACCCACAGCTGCTTCTCCAAGAACAAGTACACTCGCAGCTGGGAAGGCAGCGCCTGTGTGTTCCTGTCGGGGATGATCTTCCCTGCCTTGCAGTACTACGACTTTGGCAACTTCACGCAAGTGCTCTTGGCGATGCTGATCCTGCCGCCCACGATGGCGTACGCGGAAGCCACTGCTCCGCACACCATGGACACCCCCGTGCTGATGATCGGATGCGGTGCGATCTTGTACGCCCTCATTAACTTGGTTTAAGTTTGGATCCCAGCCATCTTCGGATGGACGTGGAGCCATTTTACTAGCGAATAGCAGCAAGCATAGACAAACTCTAGGCAATATATTTCTGGTCCCTGCCGATGACTATTACGTTGCTCGACATAAATCTCCTCCCTTTCCAATGTTCCTCTTTTCGAGTTGCGATGCACAAGCGGTGCGAAACAATGCAGGTTGATGTTTCCGTGCAGATGGCGATAAATGCACTCGATAGCAACGTTGCTCTCCACCATGAACGACAAATAAGCTGGATGGATCGCTCACTGTCGACTGGAACGCATTTTGCTCATCCTTGTGACTTTGTCGGAACCAATCCAATCAGCGTTTCTGATCACACAGCACCAGACACATACAGCAAGGTTGATGGTGGCTGCAAGAAACGGAAGAGACTATTGACCGCTCTTTCTTATCGTGATAGGCAAGATGAGGGCATCGACAACGTCGTCCGATGATGAATGTCGACGCATCCAGTCGAGTGCAATCTCATTCACATCATGCACATTCTTCTGCTTCTGCTTTCTCTCTCCCTCGAGCGGAATATGGACGGTTGGGAGCACGACGCTCGAGTCAGTCTTCTTCCATGGATTTCTAGAAGCAGCGTGTCCGCAGAGCACCCGTCGCGTGCGCATCTAGAACGTTCGAGCCAAAAGGTCATCGCGTCGCTTTCGATGAAGCCGACGTCGGCGACGCTGCATGCGATCATTCGTTCACTTGTTTCACCCAAAGACCCAGACCATCACTCGATTTGCTGGTTGGAAAGAGCGTAACCGCAGGAGTGTTTCGGTCCTGTAGCAGTCGATGATGGGTCTTGAAGTCAAAATCTAATTCTACGCAGCTGGCATTGTCTCTCGCCTGTGGAAATGGATGTCCGAGAGAAGTTGATCCCCCGTCTAATCCAGCGAGTAACCTGGTCGGTTACGCTTGAAGTGTTTTCCGCCAGTTGAGTGTTTTAAACAAATCTAGAATCTTCGATGTCAGGTGCGATGACGTATCGCTCGCATCCGTCGAAGAGGAAGGAAATAGGACGAGTCGGCAACCACGTCGCCTCGCCGATGTTGGGTTGTGTTTTGCAAAATGAGAGGGAGAAAAACTACGGAAAGATCTGTGCTGACCCAAAAACCTTCGAGACTTTGTTTCCGTTGCAGAGTGCTGGTCTCCGTTAGCTCTCTTTCATCCGTAGCCTCTGCTTTTTATCGCCCTCCCTCCCTTCCTTCCTTTCGCTTTTGCATTTGTTGTATCAAACGGACCGCATCCTCCTCATTCTTGAATTTCCACCCCGGTAGATAAGCAGAAGCACCAAGCACGCACGCCCACCTCCAAGAAACCACCATGAGCGCCGAAGCCGAAACGTTTGCCTTCTCGGCCGATATCAACCAGTTGCTGAGTTTGATCATCAACACGTTCTACTCGAACAAGGACATCTTTCTTCGTGAACTGATCTCGAACGCCTCGGATGCTTTGGACAAGATCCGTTACTCGTCGTTGACCGATGCGTCCGTGTTGGACTCGGACAAGAACTTGGAGATCAAGATTGTCGCCGACAAGGCGAACGGTACTTTGACCATCCAAGACTCGGGTATTGGTATGACGAAGGCCGACCTCATCAACAACTTGGGTACGATCGCCAAGTCTGGCACGAAGGCTTTCATGGAAGCCCTCGCTGCCGGTGCCGACATCAGTATGATCGGTCAGTTCGGTGTGGGTTTCTACTCTGCCTACCTTGTCGCCGACAAGGTGGTTGTCCACTCGAAGCACAACGACGACGAGCAGTACGTTTGGGAATCCGCCGCCGGTGGTTCGTTCACGGTGACCCCAGACACGTCGGAGCCAATCCAGCGTGGTACCCGCATTGTGTTGAAGTTGAAGGAAGACATGCTGGAGTACTTGGAAGAGCGCAAGATCAAGGACCTTGTGAAGAAGCACTCGGAGTTCATTGGGTTCCCGATCAAGCTGTACGTCGAGAAGACTGAAGAGAAGGAAGTGACCGATGACGAAGAAGAAGAGGAGGAAGGTGATGATGACAAGCCAAAGGTGGAGGAAGTGACCGAAGAAGACGGGGAGAAGAAGAAGAAGACGAAGAAGATCAAGGAAGTGACCCACGAGTGGGACCACTTGAACTCTCAGAAGCCGATCTGGATGCGCAAGCCGGAAGATGTGACCCACGAGGAGTACGCGTCGTTCTACAAGTCGCTGACGAACGACTGGGAGGAGCACTCTGCCGTGAAGCACTTTTCCGTTGAAGGCCAGCTTGAGTTCAAGGCGTGCTTGTACACGCCAAAGCGTGCTCCGTTCGACATGTTCGAAGGTGGCGCGAAGAAGAAGCTGAACAACATCAAGCTCTACGTGCGCCGTGTGTTCATCATGGACAACTGCGAAGAGCTGATGCCTGAATACTTGTCGTTCGTGAAGGGTGTTGTTGACTCGGAAGACTTGCCGCTGAACATTTCTCGTGAAACCCTTCAGCAGAACAAGATCCTGCGTGTGATCAAGAAGAACCTGATCAAGAAGTGCTTGGAGATGTTCGCTGAACTGGCCGAAGACACTGAGAAGTATAAGGCGTTCTACGAAGCGTTCAGCAAGAACTTGAAGCTCGGTATCCACGAAGACTCTACGAACCGCACGAAGATCGCGAAGCTTCTTCGTTACCACTCGACGAAGTCTGGGGAAGACTTGACGTCGCTCGATGACTACATCTCGCGCATGCCAGAGAGCCAACCAGGCATCTACTACGTGACTGGTGAGAGCAAGAAGGCGGTGGAGAACTCGCCGTTCATTGAGAAGTTGAAGAAGAAGGGGTACGAAGTCATCTTCATGGTGGAAGCCATCGATGAATACGCCGTCCAGCAGTTGAAGGAGTATGAAGGCAAGAAGCTGATCAGCGCGACGAAGGAGGGTCTGAAGATGGAGGAGACTGACGATGAGAAGAAGTCGTTCGAAGAAGCCAAGGCTGCCACGAGCGGTCTGTGCAAGTTGATCAAGGAAGTGCTTGACGACAAGGTGGAGAAGGTTGAGATCTCGAACCGTATCGTGGAGTCCCCATGTGTCCTCGTCACTGGCGAATACGGGTGGTCCGCGAACATGGAGCGTATCATGAAGGCGCAGGCTCTTCGTGACAGCAGCACGTCGTCGTACATGACGTCGAAGAAGACGATGGAGATCAACCCGTTGCACCCAATCATCAAGTCTCTCCGCGAAAAGGCTGACGCGGACAAGAGCGACAAGACCGTGAAGGATTTGATCTGGTTGTTGTACGACACGTCGTTGCTGACGTCTGGGTTCAGTCTGGACGAGCCAACCACGTTCGCGAACCGCATCCACCGCCTCATCAAGCTCGGTTTGAGCATCGACGACGACGATGATGTTGTCGAAGACTCGATCGACGACTTGCCACCGCTTGAAGGCGAAGACGAGGAAGAGAGCACCATGGAAGAAGTCGACTAAGTTGCGCCGTTTCGTTTGAGTAGCAAATGGATCTGATGTTGGTTGTTCGTTCAGCCACGTTGATGCGTGTTGGGAGAGAGGTGTTTTCCTGAGCTGTAGGGGCAATTCGTATTTTCTTGGCTTTGATCTTTTCGTGTGACTATTTTGAAGGTTTATATTTAATATACAAGAGCAGTCACTGACCCTTACCGAAAAGCGTCGTTTCCGAGTCGGTCGTCCCTTTTGATGTTGAAGCATTGTGCGTGCATGTGTCGCAACGCCATCTCGCGATCTGTTGGCGATACAGTCGCAGAGAAAGAGAGATAGCTACACTTTCCACTTGGCGGAAAGAGCGAAAGGTTGGGTTGAAGGCGCCAGACGGAGCGCTGTTGCGATTGGTTTGCAAACTCGATGAGCGATGATGCCAACTTTGTCGTAAGGATGAAACGAGCGAGTCGCGCCAACATTGAGAACCAAGGCGAAATTTTTCCTGTTTGCTTCCGTTCCCTCTTCATTATCGCCACAAAAAGAAGCGGAGCGAGAGCACATGCGCCATTGAACATCTCATCTCATCTTCTTCTTCTCTCTCTCGCTCTCTCATCACATTAATACTCAAAATGAGAGGCGAGACATCCCCACTTTCCTCCCCATACTAAAACACAGCAAGACCAATCTCCTCCAGTCAAATTTTGCTTAAAACCTCAGGATCGCTATAAAACCTCGAGCGACTCGCACCCATCTGACTCGCCAAACGAGCTGCTCGAGTAGTGACGGTCATTGCGGGAAGCCCAAAAGCGAAGCCAGAACTCTTTTCTTTCTCTTGCTTCCGAGAGGTACTTCGATCGACCATGGACGCTGCGAGTCTCCACAACATCCTCCTGCACACCTTCAGCAACGAAGAGGTCGCGCGCAAGGCCGCCGAAGACGCCGTCGCGAACCTGCACAACGTGCGCGGCTCGATCTTGCTGCTCATCCAGATCGCGGTCGAAGAATCCGTGGCGCGTGAGATCCGCCAAGCCGCGGCGGTCTCGCTCAAGAACTTGGTGCAAAAGTACTGGGAAGGCGATGAGAACGCGCAGGGTCAATGGGTCGACTTGATCCCTGCCGATGAGAAGGCGGTCTCCCGCCAGAACGCGCTCGAAGCGCTCCTGGTGACCCACGACAACTCGATCCGCTCGCTTCTCGCTGAGACCGTGTCGTACATTGCTCGCTTCGACTTCCCAGTATGTTCTTTCTTTTCTCTTTTTCTATCGCGATGGCGTGCTGCACGGTTCTGGACTTGTGAGGATGGATAAACTCATGTGATTCTGTTGTGTGCTTAGGAAAACTGGCCGACGTTGATCGACGAAATCTGCAAGAACATCCAAAGTGGCGATGCCACTCGTATCATCAACGTAAGCGCTATTGTCTGCTGCTACATGGTCTATCGAGAGACTCAGTGTGCTGTTGTTGTTGCAATCCGTGCGTAGGCTCTCCTCGCGCTCCGTCGTGTGGTGAAGAACTTTGAGTACCGTTCCGAAGAGCGCTTGGAACCCCTCTACAAGCTCGTGGAAGTGGTGTTCCCAATGCTGCTCAACATGCTCACCCAGCTGCAGGGCAACAACTCGTTGGAAGCTGCCAACATGATGCACTTGATCATGAAGACCTACTGGTCGTGCGTGAAGACGAACTTGCCGCCACACATCGCGCAGACCGAAAACGTGATCGCTTGGATGAACTTGTTCCGCGTGATCATCGCGAAGCCGTTGCCAGAAGCCAGCGAAGGCGCCGAGCCGCTTGGGCAACCGACCGACGAAGAAGAGCGTGGGAAGTGGCCATGGTGGAAGTTGAAGAAGTGGGCGCTGCAGATCCTGTGTCGCTTCTACACGCGCTACGGCAACCCAAAGAAATCGGAGGAAGTGTACGTGGAGATGAGCACGGTGTACCGAAACCAGATCGCGCCAGAATTGCTGAGTTGCGTCATGGAGACGCTGGCGTTGCGCAAGAACGGTCGTTTCTGTCCGGACCGCGTCGTGCAACTGTGCCTGGTGTTCCTCCAGGAAGCCGTTGATTCGTCGGTGGCGTACAAGCTGATCAAGCCGCACTTGGGCTTCGTCATCTTTGAAGTCATCCACCCTGTGCTCTGCTTGACGCCAAAGGACTTGGCGCTTTGGGCCGAGGACCCCCACGAGTTTGTGCGCAAGACGAACGATGTGTTTGAGGATTTCTTGGACCCGGTGTACGCGGCGTCGAACTTGCTCGCCGATTTGTGCACCAAGCGAGGCAAGGACTGCTTGACCAACGTGCTCACGTTCTACACCAACATCCTCAACACGTACTTGAGCAAGCCCGAGACCGAACGCGACTACATCCAGAAGGATGCGGCGTTGCACGCGCTGTTCTCGCTGGACGGTGTCTTGACCAAGTCGAAGGCGCACAAGGACCAGGTGGAAGCGATGATCATCAACCACATCTTGCCTGAATTCAAGAACCCGCACGGCTTTTTGCGTTTGCGTGCGTGCAAGGTGTTCTCGCGCAAGTACATCGAAGCGATCAAGTTCCAGAACGAACAGACGCTGGTGGACATTGTGAACGGGATGCTGGACGCGATGTTCGACCCGGAATTGCCTGTGCGCATTGAAGCCGCCAAGACGATCCGATTCGTCGTGATGTACCCCCACTCGGACACTGTCGTCGATGTGTTGCGTCCGCGGTTGCCACAGATCTTGGAGCAGTTTTTCAGCTTGATGGACCAAATCGGGAACGACGAAGTCGTGGTTGCGTTGGAGCACATCATTGACCGATTCTCGAACGAAATTGGTCCCTTCTCTGTGCAATTGGTCGCCAAGTTCGTCGAGTTCTTCCAGCAGTTCACGGCGCAAGCCGAAGACGACGAAGATGCGTCGTTGGCGGCGGTGTCGTGCCTCGATGCGATCAACACGATCTTGATGAGCATCCACAACCACCCTGAATTGTACAACCTCATGGTGCCCACGCTTGGTCCTGTGATCCAAAAAGTGCTCACGGACTTTGACTACGTCGAATACATGGAATCGGGCATCGACATCCTTGGTTCGATTGCGTTCTACTCGCAGAAGATTTCGCCGCAGTTGTGGTCGCTGTTCCCTCTCATCTTCACGAGCTACAACGACTGGGCTGCGGACTACTTGACCAACTTTGTTCCCGTGATCGACAACTTTGTGGGCCGCGACATCGATGGTTTCCTGTCGGGTGTCGCGACCGACCCAGCGGGCAACCAGGTGCGCTACTTGGAGCTGGTGTTCAACATGGCCAAGGGTGTCTTTGAGAACGACAAGGTGCAAGAAATCGATTTGTGCGCGGCGTGCCGTTTGTTGTACTCGCTGCTGCACAACCTGTTCGGCAAGATCGATGAGTGCATCCCAGCGATCGTGCTCATGACGTGCAAGCGACTCTCGGAGCCATTGGTGGACTCGACGGCGCGTAACCTGTTTGGCGTGCTCGGCAGTTTGTTCCACTACAACCCAGTGATCACGCTGTCGACGATGGAAAGCTTGGGAGCCACTGCCGGTGTGTTCAAGATCTGGTTGGGCGACTTGACCCGCTACGACAACTACTTGGACCGCAAGTTGTTCATCTTGGGAGTCATGTCGATCCTCAAGGTGCCCGTTGAGCAAATCCCCGCGCCGTTGCACCCTCACATGAAGCAACTCGTGCTCGCGTCGATGACTGTGTTGAAGGAAGCGATCCAGCACCCACAGTCAGGCATCCACATTGAAGGCGACGAAGACTCGGACGATGAAGGCGCCGAACAATTCGCCGAGTTGCTGGAAAACGGCGGCTACGACTCGAACGAAGACGCCGAAGATGTCGTGGACGACCAATACTATGCGATCTTGAAGCAGTTGCGCGAAGAAGCCGAAGGCACGTACGGCTTCGACGACGAGGGCGATGACGATTACATGAGCATGCTGGACGAAGTCGATGAAGTCGAGTTCTTCCTCAGCACTTTGCAAGGGTTCTCGCAAACGTACACGGCGGAATACCAATCGTTCGGGTTGGAAGCCGACGCCGATGCCCAACAGTTGCTTGCGGTCTTCGCGGACGAACACAACAGGCGAGTGGAGAGCAAGGCGAACAGCGTGAGCGACGAAGAATAAACTGTGCTGCGTCAGCCGAAACCCAACCACCCCCCTTTTCTCGTGACTTATTGAAACTTGCAAACTGCAACTAAACGTATGTGCTTTCACTCCCCACTCACTTATGCATTCAAAATAGATTTTTTGGCTTCGCTTTTCTCGCGGAACACAACCGTCGAGACTGTTCTATTTAGCGTCGCTCTGAAAGTAGTCGAGATGCTCGCTCTTTCTTCTCTGACATTGCGGTATGCAACCACAGACATAGCAGCATTTGGATGGCTTTGGAGGTACACACGACGCCAGCGACTGAGGTGCGACCAGCAGCAACCAATCCTCGAGCCTCGGCATCCGAGTCCAAGACTGCTGTTGCCTCCACTCCCGACCAACCTCAGAAACCGAAAAGTGCTGCGATCGCAAATGGCTTCCGTGCACGTCTGGAGAACCAAATCGCTGCTGCGGGAGGGCTGAAACTTCCACATGGCTCCAAAGCAAGGGAGCTGCAAATGACGAAGTCCGCTACCGCAGGGTCTCAGGCGAGGCAGCTCAGCAGGAGAATGGTACGGAGGTCTGAAAAGGTGGTAGTGGTGTGCTTCAGACAGGTTGAACCCTAGGTTTATCGCTAGTCCCGCGACGCGCACCTCCTCGATGCAGTGAAGCATCTCATCATGCACTCGCAAGCAAAAGCGAACTAAAGTTACCGTTGTTTGACGCACCACAGAGTGTTGACGAGATGAAGGAGTGGTACAGAAGCACCATGCAACCTGGTGCTAAAGACGTCGCGAGTATCCCTTTCGCTGGATTCACTCGACTGCGACGGCTCGGGAAAGGTACCGACCTCGCGTTAAGCCTATCAAGTCGGATTGATCTCTTTGGCTCTGCATGAACAAATCGTGACTTTCGGAAACTCCCCATCCTAGGCGGTTTTGGTGAAGTCTGGGACGTCCGCGACGACAGCAGCGGCATTTGCTATGCTCTCAAGCACATCGCTTCAGGTACGCACATTGCACTCGCATTTCTGTTTCTCTCGCCGAGAGTTGGTTTCCTCCATGAAGTCTTTGTCGCATGTTTGAGCATTCTGTTTGTTTCGTGCTCCGGTAGCTCACAGCGCGTCAGCAATGACTGAGATTCGAGTCGGACTTGCGCTTTTCCCAACGCTTGATCTTGACGTCAGCGCCAATACGCTGTAATTTGCCACCCCAACCGCAAAGAAGTCTGTCAAGCAGGCGAACCTGACGCATCCGGACGATCGAATCGAGAGAGACGAATGCTTTCACGACGACCACCGCCACCCAAGCGAACCTGAGAAGCATGCGAGGATCCCGTTCGCCCAGCTCTTCCGTGTCGTGCAAGCGAATCGCGATTTCTGGCTGCTGTACGAGCGAGGGGGACGCACGTTGCACGAGCTGCTGTTTGGAATCCAGGGTGAGTTCCACAGAGGCTCTCGCATTTATCGCTTGGAGCATCGTCCTCTCTACCAGCAAATGCGAGCAGATCTGGGGATCGTCCAGGTAAGAAGATGGACCCACATAACACCGCCAAAGGCGAAAGTGCTGCTGGAGCTGACACTTTCACAAATACTGGTGTCCTCCCTAGTGCCTATTCAAGCAGTTGCTCGAAGCAGTGCAAGTGCTCGCGGAGCATCAAATCGTTCATGCCGATATCAAACCCGACAACATTCTGCTTCAATGGCGTTCGACAGCAAATCCATCATCGCCCTCTCGACCACACACAGCGCTTCACGTCCAGCTGATCGATTTCGGCTCAGCGTTTGTGAAGGACAGAAACCTGCGAGGTGGAGGTGGCACACCCGAGTATGTCCCACCTGAAGCACTCGTGCCATTAGCTCCTCCACCAAATCCACAAACCTCCTCCTCGATCGCTCGACCGTTGACTCCTGCAGGCGGCGGTGCCTCTACAGAGAGCTGCACAGCTGCACCCTCCTCACCGTTCGATGTTTGGTCCGTCGGCGCGGTATTCCTCGAGTTGCTGAGTGGCTTTCCACTATGGTTTGGCTACCGGTCTCGCATTGATGTTGCCGGAAACGCGTGCTGGGTCAAGAGTGGCGGATTATTCACGACCAAGCACCGCGATCCCGCGAGCATTCAGCGACGGCAGCTATTGGTCGTTGCCGATCTGGAGTGTGCGATCCAGAAGTACCCTGGGATGCTGAACGATTGGCCACCCGAGATCGCAGCATCGGTGCTCGATCTGCTGAGTCAGTTACTGAACCCATGTCCGCACACCCGCGTATCGCCGCAAGTTGCGCTTGCCCACCCTTTCTTTCGCATCCAGCGATCCGATTTTGGCTCCAACGGACGATGTTCTCGAGGTTGACACGATTTTTGTCGACACAATCTGGACTGTTCAGTGATTGGTGGATAGCAATCCGCTTGGTTTCTGTCACGCTCGTCGCCGTCCATCCACCAGCCGAACGAGATGCGACCGAGACTTGCTTGTCTGTGCGATTGAACGCAGCCGCCTCTGCATCGCGAAGTTTCTGTATCATCAGCTCGACTCGTTTCTGTAGCTCCTAGATGCAATCCAGCAAAAGGTAGCCACTATCTGATGAGATGGCTACATCGGATTTGAGAGGGTGAGGTTTTATGACCTCTCACAGTCGGAGTGGTTTGTGCTTGAACAGAAAAAAACCTCTCTATTCTACCAAAACACCGTGACCGCATCAGTCAAGGTTTTTAATCATTTTGCAGAATGCTTGTCATGATTTGTCAACTTGATGACGGAAGCGCTTCAGTCGGATGGGAGACATTTCGGAAAAGCGGTCATTGATGGCGCAGGTTCCGCTTCACTTGCAGACGTGGAACGCGAAGCCTGCTGGGTTCGCCACATTCATGGCGAGTCGCGAGCAGCTACATCGCAGCAGCGCTCAGTCTGCAATTTGACGTCCATTGCCTCAAGGAACTCGATCCGTCCACCACCATCCGGAGCTCTTTGCATCGTGCAACATGACCTCTTCATCGGAGCGTACGGCACGGAGCGACCGACCACCGCCACCTGAGCTTCCAGAGCCGCTCGCTTTCGACATCGACGGGAAATGCATCATCAAGTACATTGACGTCAAACCTGCGAGCCATACACCGCAAACACCGACGATTGTCCTCATCCATGGCGCTCCAGGCTCGTACCACGACTTCCGGTACTTGGTGCCATTGCTGCAAGCGAATGCTCGAGTCATTGGGGTCACGTTGCCGGGTTTTGGCGACGCCGAGGTGGTTGATACCGACAACTACTACGAGTATGTTGTCCCCCTGGGTGGAGCCAAAGTGCTGTTCGAAGCGCTGACTCAGATCTGCAAGGGCGAAGAGAACGTGTTCCTTGTTGGCCACTCGTTTGGGGGACACACGGCGATCCATGTAGCTGCATTCAGTGCGCAAGACGCCAGATTGAATGTTCGTGGAGTCGCTCTACTGGCGTCAGCGGGTCATCGCATGCCAGACTCGACGTGGCCAATATCAAGTGCGATCTTGGGAACCATGATTCGCTCCAATTTGCCCATCGTTTCGCCAATGGGGAAATACATGACCCGGATCGTGTACACTAACCTCCTCGGGTTTCCCAACAACGCGCCGACCAACCACTACGCATCAGGAATGGCACGAAGCACGGCAACCGATTTTGACATCGTCGATTCCCACTTGAAGCAAATTGCGCACATCCCCGCATTCGTCGCCTGGACAAAGAACGACATGCACATTGCCGAAGAAGTCTCGCTAAAGTTGAGTCAAGAGTGCCACCCAGGTCCGCGCTTTGCATTCGATAGAGGCGGCCACAACATCCAGAAAACCAAAGCGGACGTCCTCGCGGTCGAGATGATTCGATGGGCGAACGAGATCATCGTTGGGTAAGCACCAGCATATATATGCAATGATGAATGACGCAGCAATCGTGAAATGCCGATGGAATCCTTTTCTTCGACAGTATCGCATCCATTCTCCTAATCATCATTCTCCATTTTGCTGAGGAATTGTCACTCGGTTTCAAGAGGGTTTCGAATTCTATTTTGTGGATATCAATCATGACATGCTGATTCGCTTGTTTTCCAGCAAGAAAAATACGAAAAGAGTGATGGTCGTGATATTGGAGTATTTTGCTTTTTGTTGACGCAAAACATTTTCATCAACGGAAGAATGAATGAATGCTGCTGGTCATTTCGGTATTGACGAGAGACAAAGAAGACGACTACAAACACACCAACGCTTCGTCCACACACCGCTCTACAACCCACTCATGACCTCTTCTCAGAGTGCGAGTCGTCCTCCCCCTCCACAGCTCCCAGAGACTCTCTCGTTGGACATCGAAGGCAAATGTATCATCAAATACATTGACATCAAACCTGCGAACCACTCGCCAACGTCATCGCCAACGATTGTGCTTATCCACGGCTCCCCGGGGACATTCAAGGATTTCCGGTACTTGGTGCCATTGCTGCAGGACAGTGCGCGTGTGATCGGGATCAACTTGCCTGGTTTTGGTGGCTCCGAGGTGATCGACACGGAGAGGTACTACGAGCACGTTAGTGCCTTGGGCGAAGCGGAAATCGCGTACAAAGCGCTCGCGCAGATCTGCAAGGATGAGGCGAATGTATTCTTGGTGGGTCATTCGTTTGGCGGGCACACAACGATCAACCTTGCAGCAGGTAACCTCAAGGACGCGAAACTGAACATTCGAGGTGTGGTGTTTTTGGCATCCGCGGGACAGCGACCGCACAAAGCGATGTGGCCAGTGACGAGTGCAGTTTTATCCAGCGTAGTGAGCTTCGAGATTCCCATCGTCTCTTCAGCTGCACAATCCCTCATCCGCAGTATCTACACAAATGTGATCGGCTTCCCAGATAACGAACCAACGAGCCACTATGTCAGTGGACTGCTTCGATGCAATTCGACCGATTTTGAGCTTGTGAGGTCGCAGGTGAAGCAGATCGCTCACATCCCAGCATTCATTGCCTACGCAAAGGACGATACCCACATCCAAGAAGAGATCTTTATCGAGATGAGCGAATGTTGCCACCCTGGTCCTCGATTTGCATTCGACAAGGGAGGTCACAATATACAGAAAACCAAAGCCGAGTTCATTGCCGTGGAGCTCGCAACATGGATCAACGAACTGACAGTGGCAAGCGCACCTGCGTATTAGAAAGGGACGAGTTTGTTAGCTGCGAATGTGAGGAAACGAAATGCGGTCATTTCGCACAGACTCTTCCTCAAATTGTATACATTCCCTTTGATATCCTCCAATGGTTGCATATGCAGAATACGATACGGGATCGGAAACCAATTGACCACAAATAAAAACTCGAACCAGCAGGAGTGCATGTCGGTCGTTTGGCAAACATAATATCGAACGAGGAGCAGAGTTTGAAGTCGAAGCACACATCCTCCTCTGCTTCGCTGCCGACGATCGTGCTCGTCCACGGATCTCCAGGGACCTACAGGGATTTCCGGTACTTGATCCCATTGCTGCAGGACAAAGCGCGCGTGGTTGGCATCAATCTACCTGGATTTGGTGGGTTGCCTAGAATGATTTCCATCCGATCCACAAGCGTCGATGCATTAAGAAACTAGTTAGAACCTTCGCAACAGAGTTGCTAAGTGGTTAGCTCTTTATCCATTCCTGATAGAAATGCAATTACACTCGGGGTTTTCTTTTTCGTGGTGTTTCTCGAAAATAAACCGCATCCCAAAAGAAGCAAAGCAACGAGGATGCGGTTTAACTTCGAGGAAACAACAAAAACCGAGTGCAATTTACAAATCAGCGACCTCAAATCTGCAAGCGAGTATGATTCGCTCGCCATATGGTCGCAGCGGACTCTTGATGGGGAGTGGAGTCACCGAGAAGAGCCAGATTTGTGGCAGGATCACGCACAAACCCATTGCCATCATCGCATGAGGAGCTCCGGTGCGAGGGACTTGGATTGATGGATGGGGAGAGTACCTCCGATGCGATGTCGACGTGGGGGGGGATTGCCCAACGGACTGAAAACACAGCGACGCAACCGAATCGATCAATCAATCAACCGACGAGCTACCTGCGCGAGTCATCGCTCTCGTCCGGACAGCGCCGTCATTGTACACCACCACCATGAGCGCACTCCCGAGTAGCGTCGACAGCAAGAGCACCAGCAAACCGCCTCCCCCCGTGCTCCCCAAACCGCTCTATCTTCTCCTCGAAGACAAATGCATCATTGAGTACATCGACACCAAACCTGCTCGCTCCTCCGCATCCACGCCGACGATCGTGCTCGTTCATGGATCTCCGGGGACCTACAGAGATTTCCGCTACTTGATCCCACTGCTGCAAGACAGCGCGCGTGTGATTGGCATCAATTTACCTGGTGTACATGGATCTAAAATCCTGGATCGAGACAGCTACTACGATCACGTCGACGCTCTGGGAGCCGCGAGATTGGTGTACGAGGCGTTGACGCGGATCTGCGAGCCGGAGGAGGACGTGTTTCTTGCTGGTCATTCGTTTGGCGGTCACACTGCGATCAATCTGGCAGCGATCAATGCGAAGGAGCAGGTATTGAATGCTCGCGGCATGATCCTGCTTGCGTCTGCTGGGCATCGCCCTCACCGAGCGTTTTGGCCGATTGGAAGTGCAGTGGTAGCGAATGCTGTGCGTGCAGAGATCCCGACGATCTCTTCGGCCGCGAAAACCATGGCGAAGCTCGGATACACGAAAGTTGTCGGATTTCCCGGCAACGCACCGAGAAGCTACTACGTGTCCTCCCTGATTCGCAGTTCCCGCACCGATTTCGAGCTGATAAGCAAGCAAATCAAGGAGCTCGCACAGCACACACCAGCGTTTGTGGCATGGGCGAAAGATGATGTGTTTGTCGAGGAGGCAATCTCAGTGACGCTGAGTCGAGAGTGCCATCCAGGTCCTCGACTTGCGTTTGAGACAGGTGGACACAACATCCAGAAAACCCACGCGAGTGTTCTGGCAAAGGAGATCCGTGCGTGGACTCGAGAGATTGTGCATAAAAATCGAGCCAGGTTGTAGAGTTTGGAAGCAGTGTAAAGCTTAGGAAATCGAGTCTCCGCGGGTGTCCATGCACCTCGCTTCAGTCCAGTTCGGTCCTACCTCCCTCACCTTCTTGCGAAAGTGTGAATGTGCACGAAGAACAACATTTGTACGCGATTCCGTTCTTTCTGCGACGAAGTTACATCTTGACTTTTTGCTCGGCAGTATCGATCCACACCAGCAACTGCATCGCTGCATAGTGGTGGTGGCAAGGTGCGGTCACTGTACCCTTTCAGGGAGCGGATCTCGACGCAGACACCATCACCTGGTAGTGTCCGCTACGACGATCGACGCGATCACGTGGTCCAGTCTGTCCTCCACAATGCCGTCAACTGCAATCCCCTCGAGTTCTCCCTCGATCCATGCTTCCCACACGCACTCGACCAAAGCGTCCTGTGCGACGCATTGCAGCACTTTTCGCAGCTCTTCCTGCCACCTGTCTTCGCTTCGCTTCCGCTCGAAATACTCCACGACCAGCTCCTCCAACACTATAGAGAGAGATCAAGTGGTGTCAATAATGGCAAGGGTACAGCATAAATGCAACTCCCAAAGCATGGTGTTGTACCTTCCGGCAAAAGCTCGCGTAGCAGCTCTTTCTGCCAGTCGTCCAGGAAATCATTTGCGATGGCCACAGTCGGAGAAACGGACGCGCGCGTGAGGTCGATCCGTGTCGACATGTACTCCTTCACCATCGAGTCCAATGCGCTCTGTCAAATGCCATGCAAACGCTCTGGTGTTAGTTTTCTGAGAGAAACAGCAGAGGGCTGGCTGCACAGATGTCCACGCCGTTGAAGGGACCAACTCGGGGATCGTACCTGGAAAACGCTGAGAATGCAGTCGTCCAGCGCGTCGTTCATGAAAGTCGTGTACACAAAGTCGGTGACAGTCACGAACTGCTCTTCTTTCTCCTTCGCAGCCACGAGGTCCTATCCAAAAACATGCATGCACAAAGGGTTACACCACACGACGACTCATCCCTCAGCATGGTGGATGTTTCAAGGCAATACCTTGTCGCGGGTTTCCTTGAGGATTTCCAGCAAACACTCAGGGAGGAGGCGTGTCTGCAGCTCATCGCGAATGAACGCATCGAAGAACTCGTTTGCGCTTCGCATTCGTCGATTCATTTGCCGTTTTCGATTCATGCGTCGACGGCGATAAAATCGATACTCTTGCTGTGCACTCAGATAAAGAAAGAACGCACCATTGAGTCACAGAGATCAGGTGCGATGGATGCTGCACGTAGTACACACGATGCTGCTCACCTGGATGATGCTCGCAGCGCTCTGCTGAAGGCGCGACATGGCGGCAAGGGATTGGAAGCGTTGGTTGCGGATCGAGATTGACGCAGCGGGGTGATACGACTCCTCCACTCGCTCGTCAGCACCATCTGCCTCGAAGCGACAATTGCATCAGCACACCTGAGGTACACCTAGTCGGAAGGGAAAATGTTTGAGTACCGTCGTATCTGTCGCGACAGTCGCTACTGTCACTACTGCTGCTGCTGTTTCGACGTCTTCTTTGCACTGAACCCTGCAAGGAATGCACATAGAAAATGTGAAGCAACCAGTAAATCTGTACGGAGCGATTGTGCGACAAACCTTGGTCGCATATCTTGGTGGAGATCGCGGCACTCGGCGTCGTTCAGGGCGAGACCAGTGGCGTTGTCCGTTATGCTGTTGCATGGGGAAACACTGCGGCAGTCCGATAGGCGGGAGGTAGACGTATTGCACCTTTCGAGCATCGTCTTGATGGTGGTGATGATTGCGGTGTTTCCGGACATCACTGTAGTAGCCTGGAGGGTACAGTGGCATGGGGGTTGCACCAGAGTGGTGGTGCTGGTGGTGATATCCCTCTTCTTCCTCTGCATCGACAAAAGTCGTCCATGCAGCTCCTGTCAACGGGGAAAGCTTCGTCCCCGCTGTTGTCGCCTTCGGAACCCATCGTGCAGGACGTCTTGCTTATTGATAGGAGACCATCGCACAGAACAGAACGGTCAGTACGCTATAGAAGCAAGCGCGATCAGCGCATCAACATCAACGAGAAGGTCGTGTACCTCTCGCTGGTGCCGCAAACATCCCTCGATCGGAGCGCTTCGTCCTGGTTTCTCTCTCTGCACATGCAGAGTTCATCCCACTGCCATCACTTTGTCACTCTGGATTCTCAGACTCAGACGTCAGGGATATAAAAAGCACCAAAAAAAGAAGAAGAAACGAAGGATGGGCAGATCGTATCCTATAACAAATATGCTGTCTTTCACCCAATATAAAGAGGAACCGGAGCAACAAAAGTCAGCGATAGATGTCAAGCTATCCCGCTCTAACAAGTTGAGCGAGGAAGAATACTTTTGGTACCTTCACTCTCGTGTTTTCCAGACATCAACGACAGAGAAAAGCAAACAAATACACAAATACACTGCAACCACACGACATGCGAGTTCTCACGCTTCCTGCTTGCATCTCTGCTTGCATCTCCATCGCGTCTTCACCATGGCTTTCGATGCGCAAGCGAGTTTTGTGGAGGCATCATCCATCCATCGCTGCATCTTTCCCTTCCTTGTACAGTTGGTGTATAGAGGAGTGTGCTCGACGTTTCCACGCACACATGAGACGCTTGTCCTTCCAGCGGATGCACACTGTCAGACACTTTCAGTAAGGCAACTGCTTCCCCCAAGCAGAAAAGAAATGCGCGCAAAGCAGGCAACAATGGATGCGTGAAAGACGACGATGATGAACTTAAATTACCAAAAACAACTCGCTGCTGTGTTGAGGCGCTAAATATATACTATATGGACCCGATGCGCTCGCACGCAGTCGAACGTTTCACGGCGACGCAGACAACGCGCAACATGCAAACATGGGGGAGGAGGATAAATGACTGTAAAATAGATGATAAATACAAAAGGAGGAGGGGGACTACTGGTGCGATTGAAGCGACCTCCTCATCGCAGCATGCTCGGCGACAGCACGAGGTCGAGTGCCTCCTTGTGCGTGCTCAGCTGCGGCATAAAACCGCCGAGCATGTGCAATTGCTTTTGCAGCTGCACCATGCTGGGGTTTTCCAGCAGCTTGATGGACTTGAGCTGCATATGGGACGCTCGCGTTGCCACGTACTGGATGGCGCTGCGGTCCACGGGGGAGTCGCCCAGCGCGATCACTTGCTGCTTCTTCGAGAACTCGCTCGGCACTTCGGCGCACTCGTCCCCGAGCAGGATGTCCGAGTACGCTGCGATCTTCCACTCCACTGGCTCGCCAGGGTACATCGACTCGTACTTGGCGCGCGCCGAGACGACAGTCATGGTGTCCAGCAGCGGCAGCACGCTCGGTAGAAACCGCTGGCACGACCGCTGCACCCACCCGTCGTTGCCATTCGTGATCACATAGCACCTGCCGATCTTCAAGCACGTCTGCAGGAAACTGCGGATCTCCGAGACCAGGGCGGACAGCTCCAGCTTCTGCTGCGCCTTCAACTGGAACTTGCTGTTTTCATCGACGAACCCGAGGATCGCAAGGTGTGTGTTTGGGAGGATCGTGTCGTCCCAGTCCAAAACAATAACTAGCGACCAATCACACAGAACGCAAGACGAGTCAGTGTGCCATACATACATATCGAATAGCCACGTAGCAGGAGGGAAAGGGCGGAGGATGCCGTGGCACTTCCGTCCGCACACGAATGTGCACCCTCTCCGAAATACGTCGACACGCAATGGACTTCCTAGACAGAGAGATGAACGTACTTGGTTTCGTGGCATCTTTCTTCTTGTGCACGAGTTTGGACACGAGACTCTTGTGGCTGATCGGATGCACGCCCATGCTTGTGGTCTTGCGTGGGTGTGTGTTCTTGTGTTGTGGTTTATTCCAATTGATCGGGTTGATCAACAAGTCGCTCGCAAATGAGGAAGACGACTCTGTAGGATGCAGAGAACAGGGGGTGGCTGTTTTTTTTCTTCTTTGCTTTTGTTGTTGTTGTTGTTCTCAATTGGCGAGCAATTGCAAACGCGGTTGTTGAGGTTCTGTTGTTGTTGTTGTTGAGGTTGAGGTAGTTCTTTCCGAACTGACTGACGGATCGAATGAAAGAAAACGAGAAAGAGAGAGAGAGAGAGGGGAGCTGTAATTAGGTTAGGAGAGTCTCTTGGATCATCGTGGGCGAAAGGGCGAACACAAGAGCAACGAAGATGGAGATGAGGAGGAGGAAGAGGAGAAACCCTACGGTACGAGAGAGAGATAGGAAGAGTGCGACTGGGTCAAATGGCTTGGCCACCAGTAAAACGCTAATTTGGGTCGCACAGACATTCTCTGCTGCAGATCCTCCCAAAATGGAACGTTTCCCGACGCTTCACCACTCATGTCGGTCGAACCTACTGTCAACAGCTTCACGTCGTTTAGGGCTTCAAGTCCCACGAGGAAGCTCACTCAAAGCGACTTCAAAAAGCAAAGAAAGGCGCCATAAAACCTCGCATGTCGACAACAGATCCAGAAAATCGACATGAACCGACGCTAAGTCATCGACAGCTAGCAAATGTATGTCGCCACTTACAGAAACGCATCAAGCGGATCAAAATCAACACATCGACCGAATGCTTCATTCCACGACTCGGAGGTTTTTTGTGGATGTCATTCTCCGAAACCCCTCTGAGACTGGATACCTGCTTCAGCTGTCACAGGTCGCGAGCAGATCAACTCTCAGAGGTGTGGGTGCGTGTGCCGCAAAAGTCGACGAGAAGGCTGAGGGTAGGGGTGTTCTGGTCTTCATCTTCAACACACAAATGTGGCTTGTCTGCTTGGTTTCGCTTTTGTCAACCTCGTTTGCATGAAAAGCGATCGCATTGACGTGAAACATCAACCGAGGTCTCCACATCCATCCATCAGCATCCTATGCGTCCGATGCTGCGTGGAGACGCCCACCATCCTCGCTTGCTTCACTTTTCCACCAAATTTTGGTTTCTCCTCCTCTTTAAAGTCGCACACTGCATCTCACGATGGCTCTTTAACTTTTTCGTGGAAAGGACGAGACAGAACAGTACTGCGCATCGCAGAGTTTCAGTGGAGAGCAACGAGTTCAGCACATGCTTCGAGAGAGTGGCGGATGTGCAGAGAGCGGAAAGATTTTGCAACCATCCGAGTCGTTTGTATCCCAGCAACGTGCGTCCGCGATTGGCACCTTCGTGCACACTTACGACAAGATTTCCTTCTTGCGCGAGTGGCACGTGGCGCACTTGCGATTGGTGGAAAACCCTTCGCGAGAACCGCCTTTCCAAACAGCTCCCCTTTCTGATCCGATTGGTTTTTGCATTTTCAGCACCATTGACAATGCACCACACCAGACCACACACACCATCTATTTTAGGTATCTGTGTTGCGCTGATTTTGGGTCACTTGATTCTTCTCGAAAAGTGGTGTCCAAACTAGCGCACGAGAGCAGCTCCGGAAGGATGCAGTGGAGGGTGATGATGGATGCGAGGCGCATAAGCAAGCGTCCGAGTGGATGAATGGGGGTAGCAACAGCAAGCGTGCAACTGCAGATGTGACGACGGCACGTGTGTGTGGACGCACCGCAGGACCATGCGCTCCTTCACGGAGCCAACCATCCAAGACACCAATGAACCGAAAGGAGACGGAATGGAAATCGATTGGAATTAGTTCTTTCTTAAATAACAAACACGTCAACACCCCAGCGCACATGCATGCAAACACTAGTTTATCCGTCTCAAGGGAAGAGGCACCACCCACGCCACAATAACGTGCGATGCTCTGCAAACTCTACTTGCGCACCACTTCTTCGCTCTTCGAGACGATCTCGTCGTGCACGTACGTTTGCACAATGTACTCTTCGTCGTCGTCACTGTCGTAGCCGCCCAAGAGCGCGATATACTCCTCGCGGTGATCGGCTGCGGCGCGCACACGCGACGCGACCAGATCCTGGAACTCCTGCTGCAAGCGGTTCTTCTCGGCCTGTTCCGCAGCCACGCGCTCGCGTTCCTTCAACCGGTCCATTTCGTTGAACCGCTTTTCGTACTTCTTGAGGTTCTTCACGACATTCGCGTACTCCTTGTCCGACAGCAGCGAGCGCGGACGCGGACGCCACAGGAACTGGTAGAACGCTTCCTTCTTTTCTTCCATGAGCAGCTTGCCCTGGAACGTCCAGAGGTTGTACCCATTGTCCATCTGGAACTTGTAGTACGAGTTGTCGATCGGCTGGCACACCGACGTGGCCACGACACGGCCCGACGGGTCCCACTCCACATGGGTGCACTTGAAGTGCTCCTGGATCGTGATGCTCTGCTTCTCATCGGTGTCCCAGAACTCCAACACACCGTTGATCTCGCCCAGACCCGCCAAGACGATGTTGTTCCCGTGAGGCGACCAGTACAAGTGGCTGCAAGCCTTCTCGGTCAGCGTGTACAGCAACGTGATCTCGTTGTTCTTGGCACCGCCGTTCATGTCGTAGAACGACACGTTCAGGCGCTGGTTGCCTTCCCCGTGCACGGTCGCGAAGCGCGTGCCCTTCGGCTCCCAGGCGAACGCGACAACCGTTTCCTTCATCTCGAGCATCTCCACCGGCACCAGCGCTTCCCGAACGCGGAAGAGTTCAAAGTTCGTGAACAGCGTCTTCTTGGACTTGGAGTGACGCGTGACCTTGACGCCAAGGAACGTCCCGTTCGGGTGCCAGTGCAGCTTGCAGTCGCTCACGTTGAACAAGTTCTTCTGGCGGATCTCGCGACGCGATGGGATCTCGACGAGCGACACACGCGCTGGCACGTTGTTGCCCTCAGGCGCCCAGTACGCCAGGATCGGGTCCGTTGGCGACCAGAAGAAATCGTGGACGCCATCGGCCTTCAGCGACTTCTTCTCCAAAAGCTTCATCGACGGCAACTCGTAGATGCTGATCACGTCCTTACCACGACGCGCAATGTAGTTGTCATTGGGACTCCACTTGAAAGGGGTGAGCAGTCCTTGCACTACCTCGTCCTTTTCACCGGTCGGTTTGCCGGCAGGGAACGCACGCAGCATCTTGCTCGTCTTCACGTCCCAGATGATGATCGCGTTCTCCGTCTCGGTTTCACTCAACGTCAGGAGGTAGTTCTCATTCGGCGAGAACACCGCGATCTTGACGTTCTTGTGCGCGAAACGACCGACCTTTTCGTACTTTTCACCAGCCCAGAGCGCGATACCTTGAGGGTGGAACGTCGCCAAGTACGTGCCGTGTGGGGACCACAGCACGTATTGCGAGCACCACTGCTTGCCGTTCGTCTTTTCCCGCTCCCCGTCGTATTCGAGCGAGATCTCGCCCTTGTCGCTCCAGAAAAGCTCGGTTTCCGTCCCGTGACGCAACACAAACATATCGCGACGCGCGCTGTCCATCAGCCAGTTCTTCCAGTTCTTCGGCTCGACAAACTTCTCCACTTTCGGCTCGACAAAACTTTCAGGCGTGCTTTTGTACTTCTCCAAGTCGGTGTACTTGTTCACGAGCAGCGTGTGGCGCTTGTCCAACGCAAAGTTGTTGATCGTGCGCACAGCGTCGTTCGCGTGGGATTCCTGCTCGTACTCGACAAACGCGAAGCCGGTCGTGCTGCCGCTCTTGCTGAACGGCATGCTCAAGTCGACGACCGTGCCGACCTGGGAGAAGATCTTCTTCACGACGCTCAGCAGCTTGCCGTGCTTCGAGCTGTCGACCACGGGGAGACCGCCGACGACGACGCACATGGTGAAGTCCTGCAGGAAGTCGTCTTCGTCGTGCTTCTGGGTCGCGACGGCGTCTTCGACCTCTTCGTCGCTCATGTAGTCGGCATAGTACTCGGCCTGCTTCTTGAGGCTCGCGAGCTTCTGCTCGTACGATTGCGGCGCCATCTTGGTAGCTCCTGTTGTTTGATGTGGGGAATGAGGACGAGCTCTGACACCACCACTCATTACGACTCGCAACGGATCCTCGATTAAACCTTCTAAATGAGGTTTTATGCGTTTTCACAGTGGGTGTTCTCGACCAGCCAATTGGACGAACTGCGAACTCGAATGCAGAATGGTTCTATTACAGCAGATAGACTCTTCAAGAGCAGCAAATACGGGTATGACCGCGGAAGGTGTGTCTGCTGACAAAAATAGCCTTGACAAATGATGACAAATATGCGGTAAGAGAGGTTTTGGAATCCAGTTAGAGAGGACATGGATACATTTCATCATCAAAAATAACGGAGAGCGAAAAGAGAAAAGAAAAGCAAGCGATCGACTGACAAAAAAAGAAGAGGCAAAAATGGCAGCGAAGGCGCCGTTCGTATCGAGTTTGGGGAACGTCTTTGGCGGAGACGCCGCTGCATCGACTACTGCGTCGACTACTGCCAGTACTGGTCTGCCAGCATCGTCATCGATCCAGTGGCCGAGCGCCAAAGCGGCAACCACTGGCGGCGCATTCGGCAACCCGTTCGCCACGTTTGGCGCGGCGTCTACGACAGCGACAGCGACTGGAACTGGCGTGAATGCCGAGCGCACCGATATGATGTCGGCGTTTTCGGGTCTCGGACTCGCGTTGGACGCAAATGGCGGTGTGGTCGCGTCGTCCGAGAACGCGGTGTCTGCAGCGCAGCAATTGTTAGCAAAGAGGACCGCCGAGAAGCAACAGGAAGAGCAGATGGTCGCAGACCGCATGGCCACGCGGGAAGCGCGGAAGAGACAGCAGGAGGCAGCTCGCAATGCGCCTCGACCCGTGACGGCGCTGAGTCAAGCGCTCGGCGCGTTTGACGACGAGATCGAGCAGTCGGACATGCTCACGAAGAAAGCGTCTGGCTCTTCGTCGTCGTCGTCGTCCACGATGTCCCGCCGCGCGCGACAAAAGAAAGAGCGAGCCCGCGAGCGCGCGGAAGGGTACGACGGCAAGCGAAGCGTGAAAAGCCACCGCGACATCAAGCGCTTCCAGCGCAAGGAGAAATACAAACACGTGTACTAAAAGTAGTCCCATGCTTCATTTTTGTTGTTTTTATGAGCTCATTTCCGATAGATTTGTACCACATTTGCTCGTATGGATGCTCCTTTTCATTGCCATTATGCACTGCATGCAATGCGCTTCTATACACATCTTGTCCTATGCAGAGAGAGAGCATGAGAGAGAGATCGTTTTCGATGTGCATGCGACCATTTTGCTCCGATTGTAGCTTTCAGTATTGTCCGGTCGATACACAAGAGAGGGATCATCACTCTTGATCAGTGCATTTTTTGTGGGAGGCAAACGGACTGACTGGGAACATCAACAATGGATCGGGAGAACACACCGCTCAAGCAGCGCCAGAAGGTTCGTTCGTCGGGTTCGTGTGTGCTCGCTTGAGAGATACTGACGTGTATATGTGTGTGTGTGTGTTGTTGTTGTTGTTGTTGTTGCTGTTGTTGCCGCATTAGCGGAGTGGTGGAAACACCAATCGGCGGAGCAGTACGAGCAGCAACACCAGCGCTGGCGGCAAGACCAGCCAATCTGGAGAGCGAGAACGAGGAAGCAACGCGAATGCGAGCACTGGCGGTGCTTCTGCGCGCGCGTTCCGTAGTGGTGGTGGTGGTGGTGGTGGTGGTGGTGCGAACACTCGGGTGCGTTTTTTTGCTGTGGGACTCCTTCACTAGGACTTCGTTTCAAACTCTAATGCATCATGCCCAGACACGCAGCAAGACTGTGAGTTCAGCGACGGCTGCGCCACCGATGATCCTCGCCAAGCACCCACCGACGATCCTGAAAGCGCCGCCCGGTTCCAGTGGTGCGTCTGCGTATGTCGCTGCACCACTGCCGGTGCCCCCACCAACCGCAGCGATGACAGGTTTATACATCCCAGACGCACCATCGTCCTCCATGAAAGCAAGTCCACGCAGCCACCTCAATGACGGCATGTCTGGCAATAAAGCGGGCGGGTATCTACAGGTCAACACCCGCCAAGGACCAGGTGCTGCGGATCCGAATTCGTACGCTGGTCATAGACATTCCACAGGAGGGGAGGGCTCACGCACGCTGTATCATCCGCCACCGTCGAGCTCTCCAAGTGTGAAGAAGATGGGTCCGCCGGCGCCATCAGCGACACCCCCACCACCCTCCATGCGACCGCACACTCCCGTCGTCTCGACCTCGTCGGCGTCGCACTACAGCAATATCGTTCCTCCGACAACGACTGTCAAGCTCATCAATGCGCAGTACCACTTCGCGACGGATCTTTCGTCGAAACTCGCCAACTGCCTCGAGCTCACAAATTTCACGGTGGTAGGCGTGCTTGGCTTCGAAGGCGTGGGCAAATCGACAGTCATGTCGCTCCTTCATCCTGGTGCTGTGGACGACCGTGAGCAGCAACAGCAAGGTGGTCCACGCGACTCCTCGTCTCCGTTCCGTCAGACGAAGCCGAGCTCGACCGCGCGCACCAGCAGCACTAGCACTAGCAGCACTTCGATTTTCTCGCCGCAAAGCTTCGAGTCCCTTGTCGCTGGCAACCATGAGACCAGCGGCGTCGACATGGCTGTGAGTCACGATCCAGCGGGGGGAGCGACCAGCTTGGTTCTTTTGGACACGCAGCCCATGCTAAGCAGCTCCATGCTCTGCGAATTGCTCGGCAAAAATGAACCCCCTCGCTTTGGCGCGCTGACTCCCGAGCAGCAGGTTGAAGTCGCGTCGTACCAGCTTGCAGTGTTCCTGTGCTCGATCTGCCATTACGTCGTGATCGTCCACGATGGACTCGCCGATCTCCCACTCGTGCGGTTCTTGCAGCAAGTGGAGCAGAAACTGCAGCACTGCCGTCTGCCCAATATCTCGGGCGGCGTGAAGGAGAAACACGTCGCGAAGCTTGTGTGTGTCGTGAACAGGCTCCCAGCGGCCGCAGTGCTTTACAAAGAGCAGGAGTTGCTGACACGTCATGTTCGGGCACTGGAGAGCGCCTGGCCGCACGCTTTCCACCGTACGTCGCGGAATGTCTCGCACACCGGTACGGACAAGTCGCCTTCTCTTTTGCGATTAGAGTGAGAGGTGCAATGCGCTAATCCGCCTGAGGATCTTGACTTTTAATTTGGTTTTGTGCAGCGGGGATCTCGGAGGACGTGTGCAGTGCACCGAACAAGCAGCAGATCCCAGTGCTCATGATCCCGCACAAACCGAGCGGCGGTAGTAAATCCGCTCGCAGCAGCACAGACGAAGATTTCGACGGTACATTTCAGTCGAAACCTGCTGCTCTGCGCACTGCCGTCGTGTATGCGAGTGTATATGCCTAACAATGCGCGTTTGCTTTGATGCCAGGGGCTGCGATCCGATGGCAGCGGTTTGTTCAAAATCTACCAAATGCACCGTCGTTCTCGAAGCACCCAACGATGAACCATGTGATGAACCTACGGGAATGGCTCAGCAACGCCTCGCGTGTGTTTGAGAGTGTGCGGAAATCCGGCGCCTTCACGGCTGAATACTCGACGGGGAGAGATCACCATTAAGAGCTGCGACAACTCAGACTCTGATGCATGGCGAGAGATACCAAGGTGGCGCCACATGGAGCGTCTAGGAGACCCGCATAATGGGGTAGAGGACCAGGGATACGACAGCAGATTTCTAGACTGCTTGCAAGACAAATTCAACCCTGAGCTGACTCCGCACGAGACTTCGAGGTGCAGGAGAAAGTGGAAGACGTGCTAGCGACAGGAATGCGGGTCAGCACGCTCTCATCGCTCAAAATGTCCAACGTGGTGGTAAATGAACCTTCTCTCTCCTGGATGTTTCACAACCAATGTTTAAATACAATAGGACGTTCTCGCCAACTCCCACATGTGCACCACGCAAATAATGCTACGCTGTGCTGACAGATCTTATTCCCCCCAATAACTGCAGGCTGATGTTAGCTTCCAATGCTACAGCTTGGCTCGATTGTCAGTGCTGGCGATCTCTTGGACCCACGCAGCGATCTCCTTCGCGAGAACACTCGCGTGGGTTTTCTGGATGTTGTGCCCACCTGTCTCAAACACAAACCGCGGACCTGGATGACACTCTTGGCTCAGCTTCTGCGAGATCTCTTCTTCGATGAGCGCGTCGTCTTTCGCCCATACGACAAACGCTGGTGTGTGTTGTGCGAGCTCCTTGATTTGCGTGGTCAGAAGGTCGTAGTCGGTGTAGTGACTGCGAATCAACGCAGACACGTAGTGGCTCCTCGGCGCGTTGCTCGGCAGTCCGACAACCTTCGTGAACGCAAACTGTGTCGCCGTTTCTGCGGTCCACGAGACGATCGGGATCTCTGCGCGCACAGCAGTCGCCAGCACCGCACATGTGACCGGCCAAATGGCTCGATGTGGACGATGGCCAGCAGATGCGAGCAGGACAATCCCACGCACCTTCAACTGGCTGTCCTCGGCAGCAAACGAAGCAAGGTTGATCGCAGCGTGACCTCCGACAGAGTGACCGAGAAGGAACACGTTCTCCTCGCCTTCGCAGATCTGCGTCAGCGCCTGATACGCGAGAGTTGCGGCTCCTAGAGCGCTCACATGCTCGTAATAGTCTGCTTCATCCAGCACGTTGGAGCCACCAAATCCAGGTAGATTGATGCCGACCACACGCGCTTTGTCCTGCAGCAGTGGGATCAAGTACCGGAAATCCCTGTAGGTCCCTGGAGATCCATGGACGAGCACGATCGTCGGCAGCGAAGCAGAGGAGGATGTGTGCTTCGACTTGATGTCGATGTACTCAATGACGCATTTCCCCTCCAGGACGACATGCAGTGGCTCGGGGAGCACGGGTGGAGGTGGTCTGCTGCTGCTCATGGCTGGAGCCGAAGTCCGTGCTGATGCCTTCGTCGATAAAGAAGAGCAGGTCTCAGAATGGCCGCTCGAATTCGCTTGTCATGCTCTCATGAGGTCTTCAAACTCAGCTCATCGTTCGATATTATGTTTGCCAAATGACCGACATGCACTCCTGCTTTTGAGAGCTCTTATTCATGGTTGCTCACACCGTATTTAATTCCAATCGATTTCGGATCAAATGCGTTCAATAGTACTTGTTGAGGAACATTTTGTCCACATGAGGAGTCGTCGACACCATCCAGAAAAATGAAAATCGTTCGCCACGTGAAAGACAAGTCATGGAGCCAACAGCACGAGCATGGTGCTAATGCGCATCCCTCAATATCCATTGGTGATGAATCGCGTCTCCTTCCCCTGGATGTTTATTAACAATGTTTAAATACGACTTCCTATTTGCTCAGACGCACGAATCTTTTCTGCAGACATGTGTGACTTTCGTTTCGGACCTTCTTTTCGGATCGGCTTCTTCCGAATGCGCTCATTCACCCGACCCCAATGAAGCCACGAAGGTGGTGCACGAGTTCGGTTTTGCTTCGACTTTCCCCCACGCCGTCGACGAAATAATGGAACTCGGACCGCGACAGACTGTACATCTTGCTTAAGTCCAGGAAGTGGCGATTCTCAAACAGCGGGAACACGCGCTTCCTCGGTTGAACCGATTGTGCAGCTTGCACGATGCGCGCCATGGTCGCAGCGATTTCCTTGCGAGTGCGCTTGTCTTTGTCTTGGACGCCTTCGACAAGCAGCACCACACAGCGACACGAATCCAGCTGTTCGGTCAGGTTCTCCACATCGAGGTCTTTGCATTGCAGTCCGAACCGATCCAACTCCATCATCACTTTCGCTTTCAGCGGACTCTCTCGTGCATGCGAGTACACTCCCACATACTGGTTTGCTTCCCCGTCTACTTGCAATACCTGGATCAGATCACTTTCCCGTTCTTCTTCGACCTTTTGTTCTTCTTCCTCTTCTTCACATTCGGGCTCTTCCATGCCATCCTCCTCGTCGCCATTACTTTCTTTCAGGTTCTCCAGGACAGTCGTCATTTGTCGGATCTTGAATTTCTCCGCTTTCTCAAACGCACGCAACTCTTTCTCTTCAATGTCAAGCCGTCTTTCTTCGCCCATCGCAGTCTTCAGGATTGGCAGCACAGTCTGGAATTTAGACGCAAAGGCTTCCTCGTTGATGTCGAAAAGCACTTTTCGTCCATCTTGGCGTTTGGACACGATAAAATCGTTGAACAAAATACGGTTCTTGACTGGCACGAGTGTCTGTGGCGATTCACCATGAACACGTTCTATCAGTAAGCCACTTGAGCAACAGCAAGGACCAGAATGTTCGCAAACGCGTACCTCCAAAGAAGCCATCGACGCTTTACTTCCCTCTTCTACAATAAGTCCGACAACTGAGGAGGCAAAGGACGGACGCGCAAGAAAAGTCGGGTTAGCGGTTCCGCTCAAGCAAACAAATCCGCAGTGAGCACAAAAGTCCTCTCAACATACCTGGCTTTCGGATATTCTTCGCAAGCGCTAGCTCTTTCAGACACCATTCGGACTTTGTGTACCCGTCACACACAAGACTCAACACCACCGAGCACTTTTGGATCCCACGCGCGATCTCCTCCCGCCACACGGCGCCGCCACCAATGCCACTTGGGTCCATCGTGTCCATCCAGCATGTCAACGAGCATTTGTTTTCCAGGTATTCGCGCACCTGCTGGGCGAATTCAAAATGCGTGTGCGTATACGAAATCATCACGTCCCGACTCCCAGCTTCTTTCTTTAATGCAAACTGGAGCTCGGTCGACGTCGTGCAGTCCACAGGACGTTTGCCAAAGCTGTTGGTCGTCATCATGTTCGCGCCGCATTTGATGAGCGACAGCGCAGTCTGACGATTCTCACGCTGAAGCGCGATATGGAGTGCGGTGTCCCCGTCCGCACACTGATGCTTCAGCGACGCGCCGGCACCGACCAAGCTGGAAATAGTATGCACAACCACGCCCTCAGCCTCGGCGGCAAAGCACAGGATAGTGTTGCCTTCAAAATCCTGGGCGTTCGGATCTGCGCCGTTTTGAAGGAGGAGGTCGACCATCTCAGGGTGGTTGTTGTGCGCGGCCCAGTGCAATGGGGTTCTTCCATCGCGGTCTCTTGCATTCGGATCCGCACATTTGCGCAGCAGGATCCTCGCCGATGAAATCTCGCCGACGATAGCAGCCCAATGCAGCGGGGTGCGAAGATGCACTCCATCAACACGCTCGCCTAGTGTATCCACGTGCGTCCCATGTGCAAGGAGTGACTTGACTTTCTTGATGTTCCCGACAGCAGATGCCGTGTGAAGAGGGGTTAGTGCCACATCACCGCCACTTTCCACCAAATAGTCGCTGAGCGAAGAGCGAAGCGTGAACGTGGCTCGCTGCAAAGGAGTCGCAAACGTCCGCATCAAACCACTCAGCGAAACCGGAGCCACGTGAAGGAAATTGGCTCCGTTTGCGACCAAAAGTTGAAGAACTTGCGGATCGTCGGCCACGAAGATTGGAGGCAACACACCTGCTGGATAATAGAAAGACGCTCTCGGCAACGCGTTCACATTGGCTCCATTCTCGATAAGCAGTCGAACGACGTTGACATGCCCACTCGCGACTGCACCGTGGATTGGTGGCAGCAAGACTGTGCACACAATCGACTTTAAAGGAGACTTGACGCCATCTTGGGTTCGAATCTGCCACCAAACAAAGTGAATACACGCACTACGCAAAAGACCAGCAACACAGATACCTCCCCACTCACCAAAATGCGCGTGCAGATCTTGAAGATCAGCCCGAGATTGAAATTCACACGCGACACTTTGTCGAGCGCATTCACATCAAAGCCGTGGAGAATCAAAAGATGCACCATCACGATGTTTCCATGCAACGCCGCAACGTGGAGAGGGTTTTTGCAGGATTGAGCAAACGCGTAGCCCCACAACACTGGCGTTCGATACAAGTCGTTCACGGATGCAATCCCGTACGTTGCCTTCGCTTCTTCGAGCAATTTCTGCGTAGCCTCAACGTCGCCACGGATAACTTCTCGATAAAGTCTTTTCTTGAATGACTTGACGTTTTGACCATGTTTGCCCAATCCCGGCCATGACATGACTCTGAGGCAATAAGTGCAGCGACGAACGTTAGTTCCACCGGATGCGTTTGACTTTTTACAGGGGAACACTCACCTTTTCATCCACGAGCTCATTTGCGATGTGTGATTTGCGTCATTCGCTCCATCCGCTTGAAGCTTTTGGTGAGTGATAAAGCGACAAAAGAGCACGATTTGGCGCATGAGCACGACCCACACCACGAGCGAAGAGTACAGCATGGCGATCTCGCTGGCGGTATACAGTTGGTGGCACTGAATGGTCTCTGGGAGGTTGAACACCTGGTCAGCTGCAAAGTAAATCATGAACGCCATCTGCGCAGTGATAATCAGCTCGCAGACATGCAAATACGCACACCGAACGATGCGGTTGTCTTTGGATTTGTACAGCGCAAAGAAATCGGACGAGAAGAGCACGGGAGCGACAAGTAACACATTCGGGATGCCAACGTAATGCATCCCTCGGAGCATCATCAACCGCCAGTCACATCCAGCATCGAGCTTCTCCTCCAGCAATCCGCGATGCTGGGTGATGCGGTGCCCATATTTATCGTGACTCGATTCAAACGCGAATTTCACAAAGATAATCGCGATGATGTCGAGCGCAATCACGACCATGGAGCACACGACAAGCCAGTACGCGAAGTACGAGTTGTTGATCTTCCCGTACAGTCGCAGCAGCACTCTGTGCAAGCTCCGACGTGGACGCGAGGGGTGTCGCGTCTGCTGGTGCGGTTGATGGTCCTGCACTCCAACACTTGAAGGGGACCGACCTCCTCGACTTTGTCGAATCCGCACCAGTGTCTCCTTGTCAACTACGGTGAGCCGATCCATCCCAGTCGACTCGAACGACGGTTGCGACTTCAAGTCTCTTGTTGAGGCAAAACCCAGCTCTGGATCGCAGCCTTCGCCCCCATCTAGTTCGTCACTCGCGCATCCTGTTGGCGTAGTCTCCTGGCTGTTCTGGATCTGGTTCGCATCGTTGCCCATGGACCCGTAGTTTGGTTTCTCGTCTTCGTCTTCGGAGCTGAGACTCTGTGACTCGCCCATGAGGCACGGGTCGCTGCGCTTGTGCAGCGTCCGAAGTGGACGAGATGGCACTTTCTTGAATTTCAGGACCGCGGAGCTCGCGAGCGATGGGAACGCGAAGGACCCTCCCATCGAGTCCACTTCGCTGCGGCTTTGCAATTTCTTCACAAACTTCTTCTGCAACTTCTCTCGTTGCTTTGCCTTCGCCTTTTCCTTTGCCTCTTCGTCCTCATTCCCTTCCTCTTCGCTGTCGTCACTCTCGCTCTCACTGGACGAGCTCGAGCTCGACATCGCGCCGCGACCGCCATTCCCACCGGCAGACAGCATCGAAATCGCCAGCGCTCGGATGCGAAGACTGTGGCGAGCGGAATGTCCCTCCTGCTGCTCTGTTTCTGTCGTCGCTGCTTCCTGCTTCTTCTTCTTCTTCAGCTCGTCGAGCGCTTGCTTCATGTCCATGTTTCTGTGAATGTATACCGCGCGAAAGACACCTCCTCCTGCTTTCTGAAAAAACTCCACGAGAATAGGACACGATGGCGGTCAAAATACACGGTGTGTGTGTGTGGGAGGGTCACTCGAGAGCGGATTTCACGCGCACGACGGTCGAGTCACAAGCACGGACGCAAATGAGGAGGGGGAAATGCGCGCCTTCCGTTGCTAATAGGACTGTGCAAGCGAGCGAGCGAGTGCGAGTGTGACACGGAATGCGATGTGATGCACTTGCTTCCTCACCCTGATTTGTTGCACCTGTCACCCTATTCCAGCCAATCGGTTTGGAGAGTCGAGATAGTTTTGGCCAATGACGTGCGAGTGTTTGAACCCACTGCAGAATGATTGCCAATGCAAGAATCTCGCGCCACAAACGGATTTTTTAGTCGATTTTCCACTCGCGCCAATCAAGGTGCTGTTTTGCACATGCATTCGAATATACGGTGCACGAACTCGAGGAGTGGTGTTTAGTATCGCCAGATAATAGACAATTAGGGTTGTGCACCTTGTTTCGGCATTTCCACGTCATGTGGCCAACACCATTACTAACCGTTTTTGACGATGTCATTTTGTGTGTCAATTGGGATGGATACGCATCATTCGTTTCTCGATAAACACCTCCCTGCAAGTATCTATCACGGATGGATCTGCACCTCGCTCTTGTCGTACGCGCTTGTTTGGTCAGAAGTGGAGAGCAGTAGCACTTGCTGGACCCATTTGGAGACTTCGTCGGCGAGGAAATCGGCGCGCGTCTTTTGGATATTGTGGCCACCGCCAGTGAACGCGAATCGCGGTCCTGGGTGGCACATGCGTGCGAGCTCCATGGGGATCTCGTCTTCCATGTACTCGTCGCTCGACGACCAGGCAATGAAGGATGGGATGGTGGTTTTCGTGGCGAGGACATGGTCCGCGATCACCTGGAAATCCGTCGTCCCTGCTCGCACGATCCCCGCGACAAAGTGGCTCGCAGGGAAGTCGCTCGAGAAGCCGAGCATCTTCGTGTAAAGGAACTTGCTCGCTTTGGTTATCGTGCTCGCGACCAGTGGGTTCGAAGAGCGCAGCAAGTCGATCACGACAGCGTTCTGCTTTGGACGAAGCACACGGTGAGGGCGACACCCCGCGGGAGCGAGCAATACCATTCCTTTAAAGTTCACTTGCTTGCGATCTTGACGCTCTTGGTTCAGTGCCGTAAGATTGAATGCTGCGTGAGCCCCGAAAGAGTGACCCATTACGAATACATTCTCATTCGGACCGCAGAGCTCTCGTAGAACCTGGAGCGTCAGCTTCGCGGCAGGCACGGCACTGATATGATCGATATAGCGCTTCGCATCCACGGTAGAGCGTCCGAAACCCGGTAGATTAATGCCAATGATGCGCATCTTGACGCCTTCTTGCTGCTGGAGCAACGGGATGATGTGGCGGAAATCCTGGTACGTCCCTGGTGCGCCATGGATCAGCACCATTGTGACTCTGCGAGCATGATCGCTTGCGTCTGCTTGACCATCCGCTGCCTGGATATCAATGTACTCCAGCGTGGCATTTTCTTGCTCCAAGTGGAAAAAGTGTGGCTCTGGGAGTGGAGGCGGTGGTGGACGATGTTCCCTGGGCACAGACGGATGCGCCATTGGGATGACATTCTTCAGCGACACGAAGCTGCGTCGCGAGTTGACGGTGTGGTGGCGCTGGTCCACTTGGCTCACGACGCGACGAAGAGGACCACCATATCTGGGACAGCGACTAGCACTCAACGAGCGAGTTGCATCGGCAGCAGCAGTGGGAGCACGTGGACGTGCAGTCACACCCCACAAACGTCCTCGCACACCGACGCCGCGCATGAGAGATTGGTGTCGAATCGCTCGCACCGTTTGGACACTCGAGATGGCAATGTGGGACGATTCGTCACGCCAGCGAAAAAATGGACCCGACGTGGATCCAGCAACATAGAGAGCAACCAGACGTTGCGCATTCGCAACGTAGTGAGCCATCATTCTCAAGGTTGCACTTTCTCGAGCACTCGCTCTAGTGACTGCGTGAAAAGAGTGGCAGAGATGTCGCTGACGTCAACCTTTGTGCGTGAGCAGCTCGAAATCAGCTGTCCGTGTGAGTGGATCCGATGGGAGGACGAAACGAGGTCGCCACTATCGAGACAGCGCCGCTCATTGCGGAGATCCCGTCTTCCTGTCACCCAGCAGCAGACGTTTCTTCGTCCGCATTTCGAGAGCAAGAGAAGTCACCATGCGTGTCAGTACCACCTGTGCATTCCGCATCGCGCGTCGCGTCGCTGCTCACCAGCAGCGCCTTGTGCGAACTCCAGCGGCTTTTCCGCTGACCGCTAGTGTGCTTGGTCGCAGTGGGAGCGCTGCTTCTCTCGCGTCTTCCCATGCGGTGCGCGCCTTTTCCGTCGCAGCGCCATCGACAGCGAGTGTGTCGACTCCAGAAGCGGATGCGCCAACTACTAAACGTCCGCGACCACCTCGTCCGGAGCTCCCGGAGCCAGGTTTCGTTGAAGTGGACGGCAAATGCGTGATCAAGTATGTCGAGTTCACGCCGGAGAATGCGACGAAAGCGACGCCGACCGTGATTCTGATCCATGGCGCTCCGGGGACGTACAAGGATTTCCGCTACTTGATGCCGCTGCTGCAGCAGAACAATGTGCGCGTGCTTGGCGTGAACTTGCCCGGTTTCGACGGCAGCGATGTGCTCGACACGGAGAACTACTATGCGCACATTGATGCTGTCCCGTCTGTGCAATCCACGCTGGACGCTGTCTCGAAGCTCTGCGAGGGTCATGAGAACGTGTTCGTGCTGGGTCATTCCTTTGGCGGTCACGCCGCAATGCATTTCGCTGGCTTTAACAAAGAGCAGCAAAAGATCAATCTGAAAGGGCTGTTTTTACTCGCGTCTGCGGGTCTGAAGCCACATAAAGCGTTGAAGCCTTCTGTCAACCACGTCATGTGGCAAATGCTGCGCTCGAACGTGCCCATCCTCGAGAACGTGGGCAAGAAGCTGGTGCACTGGATCTACACAAAGCACTTGCGCTTCCCCGACAATGCGCCGCTGGAGTACTATGCTGCGGGCATCGTCCGATGCGCGACAGCAGACTATGACTTGTTCCGCGTCCACCTGGAGAGCATCAAGGAGCTGCCGTCGTTCTTGGCGTGGGCTCGAGATGACGCGTTCATGCAAGAAGAGATCTTTCTGGATGTGGCAGCAGAATGCCATCCGGGACCACGCTTTGCGTTCCAGAAAGGTGGTCACAATTTGCAGAAAACGAAAGCCGAGGTTCTCGCGGTCGAGATGGCGCAGTGGATGGAAATGGTTGCCGCGGGGAAGCACGAAGCGTACACGATGGACGTGAAGGTGTTGCCATGAGACGTAGATGAGCACCAGTTTTTGTCGCCTCAACATGCGCTGGCGATCGCAACTTGACGCAGAATCGTAGACCATAATATTTTTGTTTTTCCTTCTCTGTTCAATTCCCGATCCGCGTTTCCTCATCGAGACACGCACCATCGTGCTCTCGGAATCAGTTGTTAATGGAGTGGGGGAAAGAGCGGGAGTTCCTTCATTACCAATCCACCGAACGCTCCGCTCGAGTGAGCTGACTGGTGCGCCTTCCGTCTTTTCTTCCGAAATGCGCTGAGGTCTCTAATGGTGCACAACCAAAGTCGACAAGACCTAGCTTCTTTTTTCATTTTGTGGAAAGAATTTTGTTTTCGTCCCCACTCACAATCTGCGCTGAATTTTTGACGCTCGCAGAAATGATGAAGGTGTGGTCCGTAGTTCCGATGAAGAGAGCGCGCGCTGTCGCCTGCTCCTTCCCCGTCACTCCAAAGCAGGAGCAGACACGCCATGAACAAGCCGTTTACCACGGCCACCGAAACACTCGTGTGCTCGCTCTCTATCCAGCTCGCATCGGTGGAGGCGATGATCGACGTCGCTGCGCAGCTCTACCAGCTTCAGCAGCAAGCAGCGACTGCGCAGAAAGAACCGCAAGGACAACAAGATGACGATGATGCCGAGAAACTCGTGCTGCAGAACCTGCCCGTGTTGCTCTCGAAGCGCATCGGTGAGAACCACCTGCGTTGGCAAGATTTGTCTGGGTTCCTCCAGCGCGCGCTCCTCTGGGATACAGGCTTGGTGCTCACCGCAGAAGGGAGACTGGTGCAAGTGTATGTTCCGTGCGGGAGATCCATGAGCCAGATCTTTTTGCCCCGGCAAGCGTTTGATCCGGCGACCTGCGACTTGGAGACCTGCACCACCACCGCAGTCACCAGTCGCTTTGCGAGCGTAAATTGCTCGCATGCAGCGATCCAGAGTATCGCCCAATGTGCGGTTGACGACGAGGTCGCGTCTGTCTCGGAAAGCGCGCTCTGGTCGGAAGATAGCGATATGACCAGCGTGCCCGACATCCGAGTCCATCGGAATGAAATGCCCACAGGTTCTTCGAGCGCCGCCACCAGTACAGCATCAGTCATGCTCGCAAATGGGTCGAATCCAGCGCTGTTTACAATCAATGCGCAAAGTGCCATACTTCCGAGTGCTGCGAGGTGTCCTGCTGCGCAGTCCTTTTTCATCGCGCCGTGTGCACAGAGAACACATGCAAACCATAACGAGTGGTGTCCGCCCATTCGAGGCGGGTTGGTGGATTTTTGGTTGGGTGCAGAGATTGCGGCAGCGCAAAGAGGAGAAGGAAAGGACTCGGACGTGTCGTCGTTGTCGGTGGTCGTGCTGGCAGTTCTACTGGTGGCTACGATGTTCGGCGCTGTCGCTGCTTTGTGTGTGCTGCGAAAGAAGCGACAGGAGAAATGCCGGACCGCGACGACAGTGTCCGACTCGGGGGATATCCCGACGCTGTCTGCCACAGAGTACCGCCAGTCGATCCCGTCGCTGCTCAGCTGTCCGTCACAGATGGTCCCTAAAATGACCGAAGTCGCTTCGGATGCAAGCGACATTGCCGCTCTGAACGAGTCGATCTGCCGACGATCGATTGAGACAATGTCGACTTTCTGCAGCGACGGCAAGCTGATGGCCAAGCGCATTCAGTACACTGCGCTCACGTTCGAGACCGTGCTTGCTCGCGGCGCGAACGGCGAGGTCTGGCGTGGAGAGTACTGCGGCCAGGTCGTCGCGATCAAGAGCTTGCTGCCAGAGAAGCGCCATGACAAAAGTGCGATCGAGCAGTTCGCCAAGGAGATCCGTATAGCGTCCTCGTTGGAGCATCCCAACATTGTGAAGTTTGTGGGGTTTTCGTGGAAGCGACTTTCCGATCTGTGCAGCGTGTCGGAGTTTATGGGCAAAGGGGATCTCTCGGATTTGATCAACTCGACCCTGAGCGGTCGGATGACTTGGAACCAGGAGAAGCTCTCGATCGCGATCGATATCGCGAACGCACTGGCGTACTTGCACTCCCTCAAGCCGCTGATCATCCACCGAGACCTGAAATCCCTCAACGTCTTACTGAACGACAAGTTGGAAGCGAAACTGAGCGACTTTGGACTCAGTCGTGCGCGCTCGTTTGAAGAAACGATGACGTGTGGAATCGGCACGTTGCTTTGGACTGCTCCGGAGATTCTGCGCGGCGAAGCGTACACGGAAAAGGCCGACATCTTCTCGTACGGCATCGTGCTCTCGGAGCTGGACACTTGCTTGCCGCCCTACGCATTGAACGACGAAGTGAGCAAGCAGCAGCTCACGGGCATGCAGGTCATCAATCTGGTCGCGAAAGGGAGGATCAAACCGCGGTATCGTGGAGATTGTCCGCGGGCGTTGGAGCGGTTGGCGACGTCGTGTGTGGTCGAGGACCCGGCGAAGCGTCCGAATGCAATGCAGATCGTCGCAGCTCTGAGCTCGGACGACATCGCGTCGCATGTGTCCAGGTAGGCAGGGAGCGCGTGACGCATGACCGTCGAGGCGATCCGCTTGTCATTTCCGTCCATCCATCCCAAATTCCGACGTCGCTGTCGATCGTTGAAGCTGGTCAATACACGCTTTGTGCACCTGTCTATTTGTAACAAGATTGCCGTGTGGCTGAAGTTGAAGCAGAGAAAGTAGCATTGCCACTTTGAAATCTATCGATTCCGTTCGTCCGATTGCGCATGGCAACTTGGAGCATTATCCTTTCCGACTCGGTTCCGTATCGTCGTTGTCGATGCTCCTTTATTTCCGATGGTTTGCAAAGTACGCTGACCCGTATTTAATAATGACAAAACCACGAAAGAGAATAATCTCGCTTGTTTCCGACCAAAACTCTAAAAATCAAGCACTTTTACTAAAATATAGACTATGAAACTGTCGAAAAGATAACCCAAGCAAGTAAGTTCGCGCTAAATTCCGAATGCAAAAACCAGAATTTGCTGCGAACTTAAGGAGTGCCTCTTACATTCATCGAGATAAAATTTTTCCGCCGATTTCGTCCAGGATTTTGACCGCTTTTTGCACTGAGATATGCCAACTCGACTTTTAAATGTACTATGTCGTGTTATATCAGAGAGTGATGAAACATGTTTTTAACTATCATGTTTTAAACATTTCGTATCCAATCATAGATTTTACATTTAATTTTACACCAATCACACGTCTGAAAAGTAGCTACACAAAACATAAAAAACAGATGTATTAATCACTCATTTTATGAAGGTTAAAGAGGTGAATAAGAGAAAGTCCTCTTAATTTTTTAAGAAATCTATAGAGGTAAAAGAAAGTGATCGGATTTCGGTTTGCGTTGGTTCTAAAAGTGAGGTGCTCAGAAAGGACGGATTCGTCAAAGTGGAAAAAGAAAAATAGGGTGTCTGGAGACGTCCCTAGTTGAGGCACCTTTTATTTGCAGAGCTGGGACTGTCCCTGAAACAGCGATCGTCCTGTCGCGCTCTCTGTCTTCGGTCCAGACAAAAACAGTGGTTGTCTTTGTGGGAAAAAGTGGAATCGACACCTGTATACAGCGCATTCCGAGAACAAATCACGTGACAAAGAGGTGCTCGAAGCAAGACATCGCCTATACTTTCCTGATCACGAATGGAAAGCGATCGGAGATAAAGAGGGAGTCTGTCATCTTGATTGGTGGATGCGGTTGTGGGAAATACCGCCGACAAAACCGCACAGGAGTGATCGTCGTTTCTTTTCTCCCTAGCCACCACCCCTCATCGCGCAACCAGACCAGTCGCCCAACATTCTGCCCATTCCGCATTATTATCTCTCTTGCACTCGAAAAAGGAACTCCGCCATTCCAGCAGGCGGCGTATATTGAACCTACGACGAGAAGAAGCGGCGCTCATCGTCTGACGAAGACGCACGTGCACGTGTGTGTGTACATCGGTGCACCATTCGAGCAGCTTTCGTCTCGTAAAACCCAGTCTCCAGGCGTCCTCACGCCTCCCACAGGTCCCCTCCGACGAAGCCAATGGTGAGCGCGAGAACGCTCGCTGGCGCGCTGTTCGTGTGGTTGCAGGTCCATGTGGCGCCAGTGCGTGGCGAGAGCGACTTGGTGAGTCGATACTACCGAGCCTGGAATAATGGAGAATCCGCCGAGTTACTGACCATCACGGAGAAGCTGCTGCCCAAGGTGGCGAAGGATCGACTTTTAAACTACGACACGCTGCAGTGGAGTGTACTCTCGGGACTGGTTCAGCGCGCAGTGCTGTGGGATTCCGGGATCGTGATGACGTCGAGCACGGAGTATGTGCAGATATTAACAACCTGCGGTCGATCCATGAGTGATCTGCTGGTCGACACTGGTGTCGTGGAAGAGGTCGTGAAGGACAGCAACATCAGCCAATGCGCAATCTCGCGGTGTGGCGGCAACGGGCAGTTTCTGGAGAACTGTCCAACTGATCTCATCGCGCCGAAAGTGCGCTGCTTCATCGACAAAACCACGCTGGGCACTGTGCCGTCCTTTTCAGGCGCCTTTTGGGCGGAAGACGGTGGAAACGATGAGATCCCTGCTCCAATTTTGCGAGAACACACGAACCCAAGCACGTCGCAGTACAAGCTATACGCGATCCATCTCATTGACAGAGCGTTCAGCGGCACCAAATCTTGCGAAGCATACGCGAGGTTCATTATCCCGTGTCGGGAAGTGACTGCGAGCGATCCAAGTTTTTGTACTCCTTCGAACGGCGCCACTTTAGATGCGTGGCTGAGATATCTCTCCGTACCCGGTCAAAGCACTTTTACGACGACATCGTCGGTGCTGCTTATCGCGCTCGTCGTGATCTGCGTGGCGCTCAGCGCTCTGATTTACTTCCTGGTCAAGTACAAAGTGAACTTCAAATCCCTCGACTCGTCCGACAACTCGAGCACGTCCAACCTGCTGTCCAACGAGCAGATGCTGCATGGCTCCACGCCTATGGACGTATTCGCTCGTTCCGGGGGCCGAGGCAGCCGCGGTGTTGATCCTACGGTCTCGAATGACGCGCTCTGCACCAAGTCTGTGATCTTGCGGCGCTTTGTCTCGGATCCGGCGATCGTCACGAAGCGGATCTCCGTCTCCCAGCTCACTTTTCTGCGTGTTCTATCGAAAGGGGGGAATGGGGAAGTGTGGTTGGGGCAATACGAGTCTCGGTATGTGGCGTTGAAATGCCTTCTGGCTTCCAAACGGGAAGATGTGTCGTCGCTCGAACGGTTTACCGATGAGATTCGTCTTGCGTCTGTTTTGGAGCATCCGCGAATTGTGTCATTCTGTGGCGTTGCGTGGCAATCCTTGCTGCACTTGTGTGCTGTGACAGAATATCTTGAGCGAGGCGACTTGGAAACCGTGCTGAACCACTCCACTGCCACTTCGATGCTGTGGGAGAAAGAGAAGCTGCCGATGGCGATGGATATAGCCGAAGCGCTCGTGTACCTGCACTCGTTGGAGCCTGTTGTGATCCATCGCGACTTGAAATCCAAGAACGTCCTGCTTGACCGTCACTTGCGCGCGAAACTGAGCGATTTCGGACTCAGTCGAGAAACTTCCGCGGAAGACACGATGACGAACGGCGTTGGGACTATTCTCTGGAGCGCTCCGGAAGTTCTTGAAGGCAAGCGATACGATGAGAAAGCTGACATTTTTTCGTATGGCATTGTGCTGTCGGAGATTGATACGTGCATGTTGCCTTACGGTTTCAACAAAGAGCGCGGCGGCAAGAACAAGATGAAGAGTATGCAAATCGTGCATCTCGTCGCGGAAGGGAAACTGCTCCCCACATTCCGCGATGACTGTCCCCCTGAGATCGTTGCGCTTGCCAGAGATTGTTTGGAGCTGGATCCAGAGAAGCGTCCAACAGCGATGGAAGTGGTGTTCCGGTTGCGCTCGAGAGTGCTGCCGCTGCTGAGTAACGGCGTGTTGGAGGAGTAGAAACAGGTGACGCAATGTATCTATTATATGTATTGAATGCCTGCTGCGCAGAAGGGATGCGGGAGAAAGGTCCGCCATCGATCTCCTCGCCGTCGTCCTTTTCCGTGCAAGCGAGTATCTAGCAGCACAGTAAGAGCAGCTCGGACGGTGTGGAGTTGGCTACTTCGTATCAATGTAATTTAACGATCGCAAAGTGTTTTGCTCGTGTTTTCCTCCAGTTGTGTTGCTGCGTTTTCGACAGGGGATTGATCTGAGCTGAGTCATCAAGCGTCGGGGCAACTCTTGGGGGACAGCAAATATAGTTTTCTTTCCTACACGACACCCAATGCGCTTCTCATCTCTTTCGTAAGCTGGTGCAGCACGTGTCCAATGAGCTCTCCAGCGGCGTCGACCCAGCAGCAGCCGGTGCGGCCGATCAATACGAAACAGCCCCACGGTCCAAACGCTTCGACGCCAGCGAGTCCTCGCGTCGCGATTGCAGGTGGTGCGAAAGACAGTCCTGATGTCGAGCGCAAAAGCAAACTCATTCACGCAGTCCCGATTCTCAACCAAGCCGTCAAGGAGAAGCACTGCAGCGAGGAAGATCTCGTCCAGGCGCTGGCGATCACAACCTTCACGGATGGCGAGTATGTGTATTGCCAGGGTCAGCATGAGCGCGAGGTGTTTTTCATCGAGGAAGGGAAGATCCTCGTCACGCAGCGCAGAGTTGGAACAGGACCAGCGCGAATCGGTGCGCAACGAAGATCCACACAAGAAGCGGAAATGGAGATCCAGATCATGGCGTTTGAAGAACACGAATACTTTGGAGAGATGGCGCTGCTGCAGAATGCGCCACGGAAATCGAATGTTGTAACGAGTGGCGCGGTTACCTGTATGGTGTTGCACGCAGACGATTTCCAGTTGCTCTTGGGTCCGCTGCACCAGTTAATGCTCTACCGCAACCTGCTTCGCTCGCATTCTGTGCTTGAGAAACACCGGTTGTTCAAAGAGTTCTCGCTTGCCCAGCGGAAATACGTGATCAACCACTGCAGCCTCGACACGTTCCAGGACAATGAGTACATATGCCAAAAGGGGGATATCGATGATCGGTATTTCATTCTCGCAGAAGGCGAAGCCGACGTCGTTATCGAAGAACCTTTCCCAGACACGGACAAGTCGCGATCGAACTCGCTCGTCGTTGGGGACGTGGGGAAGCATGGGGGTAGCGCGATGGCGAGCGGAGCGATGGTCGAGTCTGTGAAGCGAGGCGATGGACGAGGAGGTCAGATTCTCATGTCGACCGTTGCGCAGAAATCGTTGTTCCAGGGCTTTGGCGAAATGGGGTTGCTGGATAAACCGCGCACAGCTCATGTCGTGGCAAGGGGCAGTCCTGTGGTGTGTGTGGTCATCACGCGCAAAGTGTACATCGCTGCGAGTCAGCTGCTGAATAGCGTCATAGACGTGGATGCAGAATCGCTTTTAGCGACGACGCTCATTGAAGAATGGAACCTTGTCATCAACGCACGCAACCTGCACCTCTCGAACCCTCAAGTCTCGCATTACCTGATCACGTTCATAAAGAAGTTCAAGGCTGCGTACAACCAAAAGTTTGTTGGCAAGACCATGTTCCTCGATTTCCTGCGCCGACTCCACCAAGAGCCGCAGCTCGGGGAGGAATTTGAGTTCTTGTCGTCGCGCATCACGTGGGATTCTCCAAGTTCGTCGCTCAGCATCATCCGATCGGAAACGCGACGCATCCTCTCGTCCCCTCCCTCAGCGCGAACCCCTCCCGAGATGAGTTTTGTCGGTCGAATGATTGAAAATACGTTCTTCTTGAACAAGTTCGAGATGCCATCAAACGTCGACAAGCACAAGGTGGCGCGGTACCTCGGCAAGGTGATGGAGTTCCTGAACGTCGGCAAAGACATGTACTTGTTCCGCCAGGGAAAGATCGAAAGCAAAGCGTTCCTGATCCTTCGGGGCAAAATCAACATCGTGAACGAAGATGTGAATTCGTTGCAAACGGTGAAACACTGCGAGGTGATTGCGACACTCTCTGCCGGGGATTCCTTTGGCGAGTTGTCGCTGGTGACACGATTGCAGCGCTCGGCCACTGCGATGGCATCGTGCGACACTGACTTGCTTGTCCTTGATCGAGATCGCCTTCACATGCTGATGGGTGCCATGCCGGGGGTACAAGTTCGTCATGAAATGGTCCAGCGCGCGGAGTTTCTATCGAAATTGGATTTCTTTAGAGGCTGCGACTTTGGACAATGCATTCGAGTTGCTCATGACATGCAGGAGGCTACGTATGAGCCACACCACTTGTTTCTCAAGGAGTCAGTCCATTTGCGGACGTTGTACATCGTCAAGAGCGGGGAGATCGCAGTTTTCCTCAAGAAAACGGTTCCCGCAACGACCATACCTTCGTTGAATGTGCCAGCGTCGTGCTCGTCTCCAGCATCAGCAGCAACGCCGGCGAAAACAGTTTTAGTGCGAGTGGCGACGATTGGTTCCCAGGAGTTCTTTGGTGTAGCCATTGCCTTTGCGAATATCACTGGAGCCGCACCACTTCCAAGTGCTGCGCCAGGTGGCGGTTCTAGTGCAGGCATTTCCGGAGCCGCATCCACTGGACCAAGCGGGGTAATGACCTCGCTGCAGTTTAATTCCTCCCACACAGCAACCAGTCAGGCTGAGCTGGCTGCGACGGTATTTATGTGCTGCACGCGTGTTCAAGTTCTGGAGCTCTCTGAACGTGGGTGGAGGCGTCTATCGCCCCAAAGTCTGCAGATTATCCGCAACTCCCTTTTGGAGCGCAATCGCTGGAACCATGAACTGGTAGACACGCTCAAAGACCCGTCCTACTATCACTGCGAGAAACCATGGCAAGTGCTTGTTCGAGCGAACCCCGTGACTGGGAAACTCGAAGATCGCCAGACAACCCAACTTGCTCGCCATCTCAAGGACAAGAAGCAAAACGCAACAAGCACGTACGCACTCTTTTTCCCGAACAACGATAGCAAGAAGTCGCCGGATCGACCGCCTCAGCCACGAGGCAACGCGGCAACCCGCACAGATGTCAGTCCACTCCAGCAGCAATGGAAACCCTCGCCTTTATCTCCGAGAGCGTCATACTTTGGATGGAATGGGACGCCGCACTCTGCTTTGGGAGGCTCGTTCGCTGCAGGCGTTTCCCCAACCGGCTCCTTCGCTCCGCATCCTCCGTCGCCGAGCTCCTGTGTGCGTCCGGCCGCTGCAGCAACTTCTCCAACTCCGGTGCATCGGTCGCGTCCTTCGCACTCGAATGATTTCGTTCGGAGTTTAGCTCCAATTCTGCCTCTGTCGAGAGCCACTGCAGCTGTTGGGAGTCCAAGTAGACCTGGACGGAAAGCGAAATCGTCCCCGGGAAGGACCAAGAGCGATACGAAACAAGAAGAGAGCGCACATGATTCAATGTGGAGGCTGCAACGACGACCATCGCTTCATTGAGTCCTGGCGTTTTGGTGGAAGGATCTGCATTTGTAGCAAATACGAGCTCCGGTTCCAATGGCGCTCCATCTGCGGTAAACTCATCGATATCAGCGAACCGGGAGTCGATCCACCTCAGCGCATCGCTGGTGGCTCCAGCTCGAGTCCGACACCGTCCATGGTCAATGTCCTCGACATCGTGAAATATAGCATCATCAACGACTACAGTGCAATGCAAACACCGATCGAGGCGCAGAAGAAAACATCCATCGGCAAGCGCTTGCAGTTGAAACTCGAGCTCGTGGACACTCAAGGACAAACAGCATACTTGTATGAAAATGGAAACATAGCAACACACTCCTCAGAAATAATAATATGCGCAGGAAGAGAGATTCCGATAGCCTCAACCTCGACAAACTGCTCCTCCCTGTGCTCACCATTGCAGCACCGCTGGGAGGTACTTCTCCGCGAGACCCAGATAGTGCGGCATCAGTTTATCGGGGACAACGCTTTTCATCGCGTCGTCCGAGACCGACGCATACGGCTTCAGCGAGTGCAGCCACTCTTTCGTTTCGAAATCTTGCGGCGCGCACAGGTCGTCGTAGCTGTCGTGGTCACGCCACGCCTTCAGCGACCAGAAGCGAATCACGTGCAGGGCTTCCGCAGGCAGCGACGACTTGTTGAACTCCAGCACGCGGTACAGGTACTCATCGGGCGTCCATGGCAAGGCAACGCCTTCCATCCCGCTATGCATGGAGCTGCCACGACTCTTTGATGCGCTGCAGTGGTCGCTGTTGAGCTCATTGAGTTCGGGAAAGCCGACCGAATCGGGGATGGAGGCGCCGACAACCCACGTCGAGTTTCTCACCAACCACTCTTGCGCGGATACGCTGCGCAGCGCTGCGTTTTCGTCATCGGTCCAGCACAAGAACAGCATTCCCAAGCCACGTCTGCGCACGCATCACAAACAAACACAAAGTCAGATACGGTTAGCCTTCCACTGCCTACGCACGACCGCAGCAACCGACGCATATGCAGTAGCGGACGTACAAGAAGAAAGCGAGTTGCAGCCAGTCAGGATGGCCATCGTCACGGACGGCTTCTGCCGTGGCCACCATGTACTGGATCACCCAGCTTTCGGCAGCATCCGAGTCCCCGTTGAGACGCATCACCAGCTTGCAGGCGTCCGCGATCGAGAGCGACGCGTGTCGGAAATCCCCATATTTTGCGAGTTGGCGCTTCACGAATGCGTCCGTCTGGTACTTGCGCATAATCTTGGCGAACAGTGGCTTCGCGTCCGGCTTGTTGCACACCAGGGACATGATATCGCCGCCATCCCAGGGCACGGGGATCTCCGACGACACCACTTTCTTCTCGACTTGGTCGATGCAGAGGTAGCTGCCATGGAAATTCTTCAACGCGATCCCACCTCCGATGCTGTCACAGGCGCTCGCTGTCGTCTCATTGTCGCTGCGGCTGGTCGCGTGGTGCGGCACGACTTGGAACGTCTCCCACGTCGAGTTCAGTCGCCGATCCGCCAAGATGTTGCCGCTTTCTTCGACGCACAGAAACTTGCCGTGCACGCTGCGCAGAAAGATCTCGCCATCGGCACCCAACAGCGTTTGCCACAGGGACTCCGGGTTGCTCTTCTCCTTGCGCGCTTCAATCGCGCCATCTTCCGATGCCACGAGGCACGTGCCATCCGACGTCTTGAGGGTCAGCATGCAGAACCACGCATTGGATTTACTGCTGCCGGGCTGCATGGGGAAAAATGTGCGCGTGCGGAACGGCAGCAGCATCGGGACTTTCCGGAAACACTCGGTGTCATTATACAGAAACAACACTTTGGCGTCTGGCTTCTCATGGAACCCCCAAGTCTCGTACAGACCCACCAATTTCCCATGCCTATGCATTGATAACATAAGTATCCAAGTCCCGATTTCCGCAAACGAGCCGCACCAATACAATACCTTTTGGTGTCTTCCTCGGCTTCCAGGTGCAATTCTTGGATCGAGAGCTCTTTCAGTGTGGACAAGCACGCATGGTAGAGAATGCGCGCGAGTCCGTAGCCGCGCCATTCCTTGTTGATCACGATCGACTTGACGTGCGCCGTGGCATCTTTTTCCAACGTAAAGATGATTTTGCCAATGCACCCTCGCTTGGACGCTTTACGCACAACACACAGCAAGAAGAACATGAACAAACAACGAAGCAATGACGCGTATCGACAGTTATCGAGTGTACTACTACTACTACTAATCATAGAGTGTGTGAGTGAGCCATATCGGCTCACGCACGATCAAGCAATTCCATTCGACGAAACAGACCTGTGAAGAGCACCCAACGGAGCTCTTTCGTTTTCTGGTCGTTCGTGAACTCGAGACGGAACCGCGCCGGATCTTTCTGGAACACGTCCGCTACGTTCGCATACGAGCCTAGTGTCACGAGCGCATCCGTCATCGTAGTCTGCTGCTGCTGCTCCATAGTGCTCCACGATGCCATGCTCTGCGCTGTCTTTTCGATTTCAGCCACTTTCTTTCGACACAACCGGTTCATTTGCAGTATGAAGGTCGCACAAACCGATAAAAAGCGATGGGACATTGGTTTATTTCACCTCCAAACCGAGGTTTTATCGGTTGAGAGTGTGTGCTTCTTTTTCCATCCTCAATCTGTCCATCTTTCTCGATTCAGCAGCGAATACGTTAAGAAAGTGCATTTGTCGATCTCCATGCTGCTGTTGTTGGTGAAAATGGGAAATGCACTGACATAGTGTGAAGTCGCGATGAATGTACTGAGATGGCGGCAGTCCCTTCCCAAACTGCATCCCAAAACCTTTGTTGTCAACACCGTTCCGAAAGTAGGGCAACTACTCGGTGATGGATCAAAACGAGGTGGGATGACGGAATCTGTGACGTGTGCGAAAATGACAAGGTCAACAGAAAATCAAGAAAAAGCAGCAATGCAGATGTGAAACTCAAAATCAAAAAGCGCGTGTTTGTCGTCGTCTAAAAATGCATCTCGACGAGCTTTATGCTTTGTCGATGACGCTTCGCGTGGCCGGGAAATCGTCGTCAATCTCCCCCGAAGCCGCGTACACCATCATACCGCCGTGGCCGTCTTGCCGCGCAAACGCGTTCCACTGCGCGACCACGGCGTCACTTGGACCAGGACCATACGCACAGGATTTCTTCACGCAGATGCCCAACGTCGCCTTGGAGAAATCGTTGCCGAGTTGCAACGCCCAGCTTGCGAACGTCGTGTTGAGCGCGTTTTCATAAATCTCGGCGGCCGCGGCGATGTCCTGGTTGACATTGTACGCCATGATGTTGATCCAGTCCACGTGCGGGAGAATCGCCGTCGGGAAGCAGCGCGAGTACGACGCATGCGCTTCGCTTTCGCAGAAAGACGGCTCGCCTTCGTTGAAGTACGCGTCGTACGTGAGGATCATCTTGGCGTCGTACTGGCGCAGCGCGGCACTCGTTGTCTGCATCAAATCCGCGACGCGGGTCGCATCGAACTCTGCGCCAACGGTCTCGTCGTCGACATCGATGCCGTCGAAGTCAAATTTCTTCACGAGGTTCACAGCCGAAGCAGCAAACGCCGATGCGTCCGTGACCGCCGAGAGGTTTTTGTTGTTGGTCGAGCCGCCGATGCTGCCCATCGACAAGATGCACTTGCTGCAAGTAGACAGATCGGCAACAGGGTTCAGTAAAGCGACGTTGCCTCATTTGATCGCTAACCTCCACCATTCCATCTCTTACCTGCGCAGGGATTGCACGCAGCTTTTCACGTACGCATCGCTGTTCTGAAAAGTAGGCACGACGACCCCATCGGCGACGAGCGCAAACCCCCAGACAATGTGCGTGACGCCCACGGGGACTTTTTCGCAGCCGTTCACTTCGCTCTGCCAGAACACCACGGTGCGCTCCGAGGGTGCAATCTCGGGACACGTCGACTTGCTGCCGCCAGTTTTGCTACCATCACTTGCATCCGTAGTAGACGAGGTGTCTTCGCTGGACGAAGGTGCCGTCGTAGCTGCCGCGCTGTTCGTATTGTCGCTGCTGGCACTGGTGCTGTCGCTGTTGGTTTCCTGCTTGTTGCTCGCGTGCACGGTCACGGCCACAGCGGTGATGATCGCACCAAGCACCAGCACTACAAAACGAAAGACAAAGCCACACACACAGCGTTAGCTTTTGTGGAGACTTCTCACAGCGACCATGCAAGGTGTAGCGACAGATGGCACGTACGTGCAATGAGCGGCACGAACCGCTTGATGCGCTGCGAGCGCGCGTCCTTGTGCGAGCCCGCGCGCTCGTAGTCGTCGCTCGAGGCGTGCATGTAGTAGCTTTCATCGGCGCCCGTGCTGTCGCGATACGGATCGGTGTGGTGGTGATGCATCGTGCTGTCCTTGTGCTAAGCGTTGGTCGCTCGCGCTGGGTCTGGTTCGCAGGTACTCGGGTGGAAAGCGAAGAATGGTGGAAAGAAAGACCTCTTGGAAGCGTCAGCGAGTCGGATTGGGGCTGGGGAAGTGGGGAAAAAGCGTAGCTGCTGGAGGCGGCCACGAACAAGTCGAGGATTTTGTTCCTGCCTGTTTCGCGTTCGCATTGGCGTTGATGCACACAGAGAGAATGCGCGCTCTCTGCCATCTGGCGAAAGGGAACTCATCGAATTTTGAAGCTTCTCGTGGAGCCAAAAAGGCAGACTCTCTGCCGCCAAAAGATGCAAGATCGACATCACACAATCCAGTACAGCGCTCCCTCGAAGTAAAACGTCTGGTGAGGGGATGCAAAGCTTTGAGAGGACTATTCGAATATAAAACCCGTTTCTAGTAAAGAAGACGCACATTGGTGTCCCGCATGCGTATAAACCAGTAGAGTATATTACTTGTAGGATCTGCCTAGTATCGAGGACCAAATTGCAAAATGCACAACATGGGAAACTACTGCTCTTGATGAAATGAAAAAACGCGATCCGTCTTGACTGGGCAACCATCCTATCTGTCATCACCATCCCTTCTGCCAACCGCTTCGTCTTCCACTTCCTCTTCCTCGTCTTGACCCAGCAGCAGTGCCTGTGCACTGTCATTCGTTCTCGCATATCCGTACGCGGCGTTGGACTCGAACTCTTTCTTGCGGCGAGAGATCAGGTGGCGATACTTCTCAAGACCCGCTCGCACCAGACCCTCGCCCTTCGCGATCTGCGTTTCGTGGTCCAGGTTGCCTACGACCACCTGCTCGTACTGCTCAATGCCGAATTGCTTCATGACGTGAGCGTACCCATTGCCTAGAGTGACCACCGCGAGCAGCACCATGACCATCGGTGCATACACGGAGAACTCATCGCCAAAGACATGCACGATCCGCATGTTCTCGAAAAGCGCGGCGAACGCCGTACGATTTGTGAGCTCTCGGTCGCCGAGCAGCAGCAGGAAGTTGTACCCGATCGCGAACTGGAGTCGGCATTGGTAGATCGAGGTCTGCAGCAGACTCCGCTCGGTCGAGTTGTGATGACTGAGCAATGCGAACTTGCCAAAGAGACGCAACTTGACCAGACTCGAGTACGCGCAGAGCACGAGGTACAGGAGCGCGAGGAACGCCAGAAGCTCCGACGCGTGCGGTCCCCAGGTGTGTGCGAACGCATGGAACAGCGACAACGAGGAGGTCGAGCTCCAGTCCATCGTGAGCTCTCCCCACAGGATGCACAGCGAGGCGAAACCCGTGACGCACGCGCAGCAAATCGAGATCGGCGCTGTGACGATGCGGCGCAGCTGATAGCGAGTCGAGATGAACAAGTTACGGACGTGGTTGACCAATGAGGTCGAGGGAAAAAGACTCGCGGGGGACAATTCGCGCTTCGTGGCGCGGTCGTGCAGAAGCTCGGCTTGGATGCAGAGCTCGATCCACGACTGCTCCGAGCGACGCAGGTCCGCTTTCGCAAGCTTGAGCTGGCGGTGCAGGTCTATCACTTCGCGAAGCGTTGGGGCATTGGAAGACGACGTGAACGGAGACCCAGCGACCGTGGCTCTCCTACTGCTTTTCCGGTCGCGTTTGTACTGCCTCCACGAAGAGCTCCCCGGAGTAACAGTAGTAGCACTGGTCAACGGACTAGCGTTGCTGTTGCTTCCATCGTGCTCCGCGATCTCTTTGACTTGCAGCAGGCACGTTTTCACAAACTGCATGTCACTCGTGAGGATAATGGACGCACTTTCAGCATGCAGCATCCGCTCGTAGCAGTCGGAGACCGCGCCAGCCACGTCTTCGTGCAGGAAAATCGCTGCGATGTGTTCCTCGTGGACCCGCACGGCGTGGAAATAGAGCTCTTTCAGTTGGCTCTCGGGGAAACGGAGCGTCCAAAAGCTGCGCGGGATATCAACCAGTCCATACCCGAGCAGTGAGATCGCCCACAGCAGACCGTACGTGTTCGCTGTCGCCATCGCGAGACCGAGCAGCCCGTACATTGAGAAGTGGCCGACACACACCAGGTACACCGCCACGATCCCGCACACCGCAGCGAGGACCTTCCAGTGGAACACGAGTCGCGCGAGCGAGCTCACGATGCGCTTGTTCAGTACAAACTCGCCATCTTGACAGAACTCCGCGAGAAACGGCAGCACGAGCCAGCTCATCAAGAACGCCACCCAGTACAACGCTCGCCACGCAGCCAAGTAGTTCGCTCGGGCGTCCTCATCGGCTTCGCCTGTCGCTGCGGTTGCATTCGCCGCCTCGAAGAATCCGTTGCGGATGAGATCTATGGGCAGCAGCAGGACGCTGAGAAACCCAAGTGTCCAGCTCACAAACACGGCGCTGTGCGCGACAGGGTCCACGTACGCGTCCTTGTACTGACCCAGCAGCCACCACGTGAACCCGAGCAGCGCCGAGAGCTCCAGCAACGTCGTCAGCATCTCTGCGAAGATCGTCCAATGCGCATCAATGCGTCTTGTCGTCAGTCTCAACCAGCAAAGATCCGCGTGTGCCCCTTCAAGATCTTTCGATGATTTCTGTGAAAGCGATCCCTGATTCGCTGAGAAGCATCTATTTCTACCAATCGCATCGAGTCACTGTACAAGCGCAATACGTATAGTAAAGAGGTGTGTCGACAACGTAAATGTGCTATCACTCGAAGCAGAAGAGGGAAACATCCTGGATGGTAGAGTAAAGAGGTGTTTAAGTGGCAAGGAATCCGTTGTTGCACTCATCAACAACCTCATCCCATCAGCGACTCTCATTCTTCGATTTGACTCGTGACGCAGCAGCGACAATTGCGATGCAGGCACGACGACTGGCATCGAGACTAAAGATCGAAGGCACGTACACGGCGCTCGTGACGCCGTTCACTGCCGATGCGCAGCACGTGGACTACACCAAGCTCCGCGAGCTCGTCGAGTGGCAGATCCAGGAAGGCATCAACGGATTGGTCGTCGTACGTGCAATGTGCTGCTCGTCGCATTTCCATATCATAGTAGTGGGTGTAGTGCGCATTCGGAGTGGGTCTAATTCTCTCTTCAGTTGGGGTCCACAGGAGAGAACCAATGCGTGTCGACGCAAGAGCGCGAACAGATCCTCGCGACTGTCGTCGAGACCACCAAGAACCGCGTTCCCGTGGTCGCAGGCACGAGCTCCAACTCGACTGCTGCGACGATCCAGCTCACGCAGGATGCCAAAGCCGCCGGTGTGGATGCGTGCATGGTGATGAGTCCATACTACAGCTTGCCGTCGCAGAGAGGTCTCTACGAGCACTTCAAAGCCGTCGCGGAAGTGGGACTGCCTGTGATGCTGTACAACAACCCGGGACGAGCCGGAGTCACGATCTTACCGGAGACTGTCGCCCGATTGGCGGACGTGCCTGGTATCGTTGCCGTCAAGGAAGCCACGGGGAATGTCGCTCAGGTGAGGGTTTCTTTGGATCGCTTGTCTACGCTAGGAGTTGCTGACACATTTACGCGCACCTGGTTGGGTCGACAGGCGACCGAGATTGCTGCGCTCTGTGACCTCACGATCTTTGGTGGTGAAGACACACTCGCGCTTCCCCTGATGTCGATCGGCGCCACGGGCGTCATGAGCGTCCTCTCGAATGCCGGTAGGATGCACTGTAGCTGTGTGGCGACGATATGCTCTATGTTGCTGCTGACGCACATGGTTGTCTCTTTGTCTTGTTGTTGTCTCAGCACCAGGAAAAGTGTTGGCTCTCACGAATGCTTTCATGCGTGGCGATTACGCCACAGCGCAGAAAATCCACCTCGAAAATGTACGACCACCGTGATCGAAACAAAGTGATTCCGCGGTTGCGACTGTGGGGCTATGAGGTCAAGTGTAGCTCAAGACCGTGTGTGTGTGTGTGCTTGCTGTTTGCATCACCATAGTTTCTGCTGGCCAATTCGCTCTTTGTCGAAGCGAGTCCACAGCCGATCAAGCAAGCGATGGAGCTCCTGGGACTATGCTCGGCTTCCGTGCGCGCACCATTGACGGCATGCTCCGAGGAAACGGTTGCGTTGCTGAAGCAGCAGTTGCAAGCAAACAACTTGCTCTAGGTCATCAACCACCAAGCAAGGAGTCCTGCTGTCAACTGCCACAACCAGAACGTGCTTCGATGCGAATGGTGCAATATCGTTTTGACGAAAGGAATGAGTGTCTTGGTTTTGAAGCGTCATCAATGTGCTACGAAGTGGGATATCGAGGGTATGTTCAATTAAAGTAAGAGATTTTGATCGCGGATGGTCTTGCTATAGCGAACCCTGCTGAAATAGGAACTCGTACAGCACGTGAACAACCTTGTCTTGTCCTCCACACTGCCGCACCTCTCCGTTGCATTTGATCAGATCCAGGATCGTGGTGACCGCGTTTGCGAGCGTTTGCTCCACTTTCTCGTCCGAGAGAAGCAGCTTTTGGAATCGCCCTACTTTGTTGCAGCCCAAGACAACTTCGTTAATGACACACTTGCAGAAATGGCACGGAGATAGAGTGTGCGCGTTGCGAGCGTGGTTGTACACCTCGCTCTGCAGACCAGCAAACTCGGCGTATTGTCTATGAATGCGAGCGACGGATGCGTGGGAGCGTTCAGGAGAACGCGGAGACGATGGACGATCTTGTCTCGACCGGTTGGTCGGGATGCGGTTCTTCGAAGCGCACTCGAAGATCTCGATCACATAACTGCGAGTGCCATCGTGACGAACCGCGCTCTTGATATCGACGCGTTCGACTTTCTTGAGCAGTGCCAGCATTTGACTGCGCTGTGACCCCCACTCGGGTTCGATTGCGACTGGTGTCAACGCACTCGGCAACAGCATGTTGTGGTGATGAAGAGGAGGACTTTTTCTTATCGCACGCTCTGTGGTGCGCTTTGCTCAGGTCGAGAAGCATTCAGAAATGAGTGTTTATGAGGCGAGACCACTTTGCAGTCTACGAAAAACCGAGTCGATGCATCCAGGTAGAGAAACGAGGATAGTTTGACTGTCATGTGGTAAAAATCGCAAGCGTGAAGTCCATTGGAGACTACTTTGATATGTCGACACGAAGAGCGTGAGGAATGCTGGTCCACATGAGAAAACGGGCCACTCGACAGCAAGTCATTTGGGCCGGTGGCCCAACGTGCCTTCGCAGCACGAAATGGTGCCACGGGTGCAGCAGCAAACACTGTACGAATATTCCAGTGGCGATGAGCTCTCCGTTCCTGTCGAATACTTGGGTTTCACGATCGCCATCATCAAAAATGTTGTCGAGGTCTTTCAGAAGAACAGACCCTCTCGACAACCACACTGCGAAATATGGTGTCACACAGATCCTACTGTTTTGCATTCGTTGAGTTTGGAGCAAACTGCTTCGTTCTTGTGTCAACGAGTTTTATATTCTAGCATACCTCTCCTTCTTCGGAGGGACGTGCAATAAACAGGTCGAACATGATGTTCATTCTCGGTGTTCTTGAAGTTGAATGCACTCAATCCATCCAATCACGTCACCTCATCTAATCACTTCAGAGTGATGGTGCATTTCGACAACCAAACAAAATGGATCCACTCATTCTCCCAAAAGCAGCTCAGAGGCGTCACTTCCAAAACGCTCCAGTAGCTGCACGCTGCCGCAAAAATGAAGATTGAAGGAGTGTACACGGCGCTGGTGACGCCCTTCACGGCGGATGGAGCGCACGTGGATCACGAGAAGCTCCGGGAGCTCGCGGAGTGGCAGATCCAGGAAGGCATCAATGGACTCGTTGTCGTGAGTGCAAAGTGTAGTAGTCGCTGCCACTATCAACTACGACTGTCTGTAACGCTTGTTGTTTTAGTTGGGCTCGACAGGGGAACACCAAGCGGTCTCGGAGGAAGAGCGGCTGCAGATCATCACGACAGTCGTCCAGACGGCCAACAAGCGTGTACCTGTGGTCGCAGGCACGGGTTCCAACACCACGGCGACTACGATCAAGCTCACCCGAGCCGCAAAAGATGCTGGGGTCGACGGATGCATGGTGGTGTGTCCGTACTACATCAAGCCGACCCAGCGTGGACTCTACGAGCACTTCAAAGCTGTTGCCGGAGTCGGGTTGCCCGTGATCATCTACAACAATCCAAGCAGAACCGGAGTCTCCATCGCGCCTGGCACTGTTGCCGAGTTGTCGAAAGTGCCGGGTATCGTTGCGATCAAGGATGCTACGGGGGGAGTTGACGAGGTGAGAGGCAGCAGCGATGTATGTGTTGCTGCAGGAGTGTTTGGTGTTGACAGCTAATGCATATTGGACTGCATCCCTCGACAGGCAATGGAGATCGCTGCTCTCTGCGATATCACGCTCTTTGCAGGTGAAGACACCCTTGCGCTCCCAATGATGGCACTCGGAGCCACCGGGGTTATGAGTATCCTCTCGAACGCAGGTAAGCCACAACCGTGCTCTCGTTTCATCCAATCTGCACCATGTCCGCCGAGCACTGACGAGCGTCTCTCTCTCCCTGCTGTGCTTCGCTGTAGCTCCCGGAAAAGTGCTGGCACTCACGAGAGCGGTCCAGAGAGGAGATTTTGCCACAGCGCGCAAAGTGCACCGTGAAAATGTACGTCCTTACGCCGTGAGCGATCATCTCAGAAGTCGTGTCTCACCTTGCGTCGGATCTCTTGCTGCAGTTTTTCCTGATCAATTCGCTGTTCGTCGAATCGAATCCATCGCCGACCAAGGCAATGCTGGCGATGCTTGGCAAGTGCTCGGCCGCCGTGCGAGCGCCGCTAATGGAGTGCTCCGAGGAAACAATCGCGCTGCTAAAGCACCAGTTGCAAGCAAACAACCTGCTGTAGCATTGCGAGAAGAGATCTGGCAGTGTGTGAAGGATACGACTGTAGAATGAGTTCATATAGGAGAACCGGTGAGATTGCAGACATGATAAGAAGCAACATATCCCCATATGGTCGCTATGGGAAGTCGCCAGCATGGATTAATGCATCCACAGCAATAACGGAGACCAGCGGAAAGGATGTCGAGAGAAACGTTCGAGAAAAAAGTAGAAACTTCCCAGAAAGCGAGAAAAGAAATAGCGTGCGATGGGAAATGGAGGTCGTTTCTTTTCTTGTTCGCTTCGCAATCCGCAGTCGGAGTGCCATCGCTTTTTTCTCGACATCGTGATGGCTTTTTGACTGTCTCGCACGTCCTCGCTCCGTCGCATATGTTGGTTTCCATGCAGGAAAGCCACCGCATTAACCCAAGCAAACCAACAATCGAACGCTCCCATTCGACTTCTCGCGTGCGTTCACCACGTGCATGAAGTATCTAGACTCCTCGTTACCACCATATATAGTACCAGCATGTTGTGTCTGCATTCCAGTCCTTCCTCCGTCAAGTGCTTCGCGCGACTGAGACGCTTGCATGCTGTCTCGATATTCCTACTGCTCTGTGCGAGCGCATGCATGTGCTCTTCTCACGCACTTTTCGACCAAAGCACAGCGCGCTCGTCAGCAAGCGCACCAACCTCGTCTCCCTCCGATATTGTCGCAATTTACTATGCTCTCTACGAAAAGAAGCAGCCATCGACACTCCCGCCCGTCGTGTTCAAACAGGACGTCCCAGCGGAAATCAAAACCCGACTCGACAAGTACTCGCTGCGCTTCCAGCAGCTCCCTGACCTCTTGAAGCGTGCGTTGCTGTGGGAAAGCGGCTACAGTCTCGGCGACAATGCGTCGTTGGCGCAGATTCACACCCTGTGCGGACTGTCGATGGCGGAAATCGCATTGAGTGAGACGGAATTCAAAGCCTCTGGCTGCGTCGTGGACAGCTGCAGTAGTGGCACAGGGTCAAAAAAGGCGAGTTTCGGCGATTGGAACCACTCGGAGGCGTGCGCGTCGGACCAGCTTCTCAAGGTGACGAAATGTGCCAGCACAGCCGTCGACCGAGTCTCCGCCACATCGCTGTGGTCGAGCAAGTCGCTCCAGCAGAACCAAAGCAGCAGCTCCAGCGCGATCCCGAATGTTCAGATCCGACGGCACGAGTGGCAGGATCCTGAGCAGCCCCAACCAGTCCACGTGTACGCGATCCACTCGACCGAGCAAGAAGACACGAATGTGTGCGCTTCCGAGTCGGCGTCGGGACTCGTGATCCCGTGTGTGCCGTACCAGCGCAGCGACAAACGCTGGTGCCGCCCCGAACCAAGTGCCCTCATGACAAATTGGCTCGAAGAATACACGCAAATGGTACTCCTCGACCAAGCTGCTTCGCGATCCAATGCAAGTCTAGAAACGACGACGTCCAACGTGAACGACTCGGTGCTGTCGGAGTTGAAGACCGCGGACCAAATGAAAGACTCGCACGGCGTGTTTGTGCGCGCGACGTACAAATACGATGGCACGTCGTCGGATTTTGCGCAACAATTCTATCGACGGTACCGTGCAGGCGACGGAAGTGATGCCACTGGCGTCAGTAAACTTACCATCGATGGACCACTGCCGAAGGAAATTGCGCAGCGACTTGCCGATGCCTCGCTCGGCTTTGACGACTTGCCGCCGTTGCTGCAGCGCGCACTTGTGTGGGACTCTGGGTACGCATTTGGAAGTGGTGCCCAGAGCAACACACTGACGGCAGTGTACGTGGAATGCGGGCTTGCGATGAGCGATGTCGCGATGTCGCGAGAGACGGCGAGCAATGCCGGGTGCGAAGTGCAGACGTGCTCGTCCGGCTCGGATCCCCTCCAGGTTTCGCACCGCTCGACATCCTGTGCCAGCGACCAAATCATGCGCAAGTCGCGTTGCGCAGTCGCGAGTGCGAATGATGTCAAGAGCTCCGATCGCATAGCAGTGTGGGCGGACGGGGGGGACGAAGCAGCGACTCCGGAGCTGAACGTCGTGAAGTACACCTTGGCGAGCGACAACGCTTCGTTTGTCATGTTTGGGATTCACGCCGTGCGAGAAAGCGAGGGCACGGCTGCATCCTCGACATGTCCCGAGAAGGCATCGATGGTCATTCCTTGCGTCCCGTATACATCAGACGAAGGCGCGGTCGATGGGAGCGAAGCTACTCTTGACGATGGAGCATGGTGTCGTCCAGAATCGGGAGCGTTGGTGACTTCCTGGCTGCGCCAAGTCGCCAAGGAGAAGCAATTTAGCTTGCTGCACTTGGTCCCCATTTTGGTCGCGGTGGCGCTCACGGTCACGGGTCTCGCGCTCTACATTCGCCGGAAAGCATTCAAGCGCTTCGACGGGAAGTGCGAGGGATCGCGTCAGACTGCGACGGCCATCGTGTCGACACCGGACGGGACGTACACTTCTGGTCGCTTGTCGTTGTCGCAGCGAAGCTCGGCCACCGTGGGAGACGCACGCTTGTCGGGGTTGTCGCCGTCGTCCATTGAAAGCTTTGCTGCCTTCAGCTCGAATGGCGTGCTCAATACGTTGGTGAACCATCCATCGCTACGGCTCAACACGATTGCGTACGATCAACTCCAATTTCACAATGCCCTATCGAAGAACGGATCCCTCATGGAGGTGTGGATGGGCTCGTATCGTGGCGCGAATGTTGCGATCAAGTGTTTGGCCAATAGGGGAAAGATCCAGTACGACGAGCTAGAAGCGTTCATAGGCGAGATCACGCTCAATGCGTCCTTGGAGCACCAAAATATCGCAACGTTTATCGGAGTCTCCTGGAACACGCTTCAGAATCTGTGCATGGTCACCGAATACTTCGACAATGGCGACTTGCAGCTCTACTTAGCGCAGCGGTGTCTGCAACTCTCGTGGGAGCAAAACAAGATGCACATTGCACTCGGGATTGCGAATGCGATTTGCTATTTGCACCAACAGCGACCTGCGGTCCTGCACCACGACCTGAAAGCGAAACATGTGGTCCTCACGGCCGAGTTGGACGCGAAATTGATTAGCTGCGGCTCGAAGCGTTCGAAAAGCTTCGAGTCCACCACGGGGGTGGTAGACGCGCCGTTTTGGACCGCACCCGAAGTGTTGCAGGGACATGCGTACTCGGACAAATCCGACATGTACTCGTTTGGGATGGTGCTCTCGGAATTGGACACCCACCAGCCTCCGTACGATGGCATCAAGTGCATGGCGACTGGCGAAGACTTGTCAGCAGTGCAGATTCTAGAGAAAGTGGTCGCGGGGGAGCTGCGACCGACGCTTTCGCCGCTCTGTCCCCAGGAGATCGCCGAGTTGATTGAAGCGTGCTTGCACCCAGACCCCCAGCAGCGACCGAGTGCAAGCGCAGCGATCGTGGTGCTCGCGAAAGTGCCGATTGCGGCTGTCGGCGCCAAGAGCTATAGCTTCTAGCATCCTAGTCGCAGTGCATCGCTCCGTTCCGAAATCAATGTCGTCTTCATTGTCGTTTTTTGCATCTACGGTACTTTTTTGTTATCAGATGGGTAACCGCCGTCCTCCCAACCGAAAAAAGAAAAATAGATCCATTCTCCACCCCCAAAGTCGGATCCGCCCGAACCTCAACACCCTCTTCTGTCAAAGTGAGGGTTCCCTACTTTGGACTTTCTCTGCGTTTCTGTGTCACTAGCCATTCTTTTTCTCGCACATAATGCAGTCCATTTGCTTCTCGAAAAGCAAACAATCTTTCGGGCGCTTCCACGACTGTAAATACAAATGTGGACAGCAAAGCGAGTTCCCAGTCTCCAACACTCCAAAAAAGCAGTTCTTCACACAATCATCCACATTCGTAGTTTACTAGCGAAAGCAGATCCCAAACGACGTGTAAATGGCGCATGCTCGTCCGACTCGCTCCAACTGAATGCCAGCATATTCGCTGACAACCAGAAACACAAGCAAAGCCCATTTCTCGCCGCACGATGCTCAAGAAGAACGCGTCTTCGCTTCCGCATGCCTCTGTGGTGGCGCTGCGCAAGTACTGGCGCGCACAGATGCTGCCAGCGCTCGCTTTGCGTGTGCGACTGCAGGAGCAGCTGCTGCGACCGCTCTCGTCTCCGTTGGCGTTCGCGGACGTCGTGCCGCACCCGTGGGGACTCTTGGCGCTGCTGCTGCGCTCGCCGAGTCGCCTGCTCGATGGACTCACGAGCGCGCACCATCGGTACCTCGACCGCATGACCGCGACACTGACGCAGAACCCGGTGCTGTTCCCGAACGGCTTTTTTTGTGACGGGTGGGGCGACATCAGCACTCCCAAGCGCGTGCACGAACTGCTGCAGAGCAACCGCATGAGCGAAGTGAACGAACTCGCGCCGGAGGACGTGATGTGGAGCGAGAAGCAGTTGCTGCGCAGAGGCAAGGTGTGTATCCAAGAAGGGACGTTCAAAAGCACCTTGCCGAACGCCAAGGAGTTGTTGCCAGGCGCGAGTCTCGATGCGTTCTGTGAACTGGTGACCCCCATGTCTTGGGAGCACGGGACAGAGACGCCAGTCCACGGATCCCGCGACCGGCCGCTTGTCGGTACGTAAGATAGCTCTCGCTTTGATGGATATGTGGTGAGTGTGGATGATCCTGTGTGTCTGATTGATCTGGAGTGCGTTTTGGCTACTTGTATGGGTAGTGTTGCTGCCAGGCACGGGGGAGCATGGATTCCTTCATCGCCGGACGTCCATCGCGATCCCACTAGCGCGCAAAGGCGTCGCGACGCTGGTACGTTCGTAGCCTCACACGCAAGCAGTCTTGCTGCCAGTGTTGCACGCTGGTTCTAATGACGTTGTTTGACTATTCGATGCAAACTGAAGATCCTGGAAGGTCCATTTTACGGACGCCGCAAGCCAAGCGATCAGAAAGGATCGAAATTGAGGAGGTAGCAGGAGCGAAGAGACTTGGATGCGGAAACCATTGTTGGCTTCACTTTTTTCTGATGTATTTATATATGTATGTATTAACACGCTGTGAAATGGTGCATGATACGATTCAATAGGGTGAGCGATTTGCCGATCTTGGGTCAAGCTACGATCGAAGAAGCCAAGTCGCTGCTGACGTATTTCCAAAAACACCATGGGTACTCGCACTTGGTGATCGCGGGCAGCAGTATGGGCGGTCTGCATGCCGCGATGGTCGCGTCGGTGTTCCCAGGCGAAGTCGGAGCGACGGCATGGCTCGCACCACCGTCCGCTGTCCCCGTGTTTGCCGATGGTCTCCTCTCCGCTTCGTGCAACTGGGACTCGTTATACAAGCAGCATGAACTGCAGATGCTCGACAAAATGATGCTCGGCCATGGCGTCGCGTCGTCGAACGAAGACGCATTCGTCGACGAAGACCCCGTGCAGCAGGCGAAAAAGCGCATGCGCCTGTTCCTCTCGATCACCGATATCGACAATTTCAACCCACCGAAGCGCGCTGACGCCGTCGTGTTTGTCGTTGGCACCGAAGACGAGTACATTGGCGTCACAGAGCCACAGTGGCAGGTACGGAATGGATGCGGTCACTGTCAAGACTGAGTGGTGGTGGAAGACGTTCCTGTGTTGTTCTCTAACTCCCCCTTATGATGTGCATTGTTGTTTTCTCACCTCTCTCTTTGTGTGCACAGCGTATGCGCCACAAATGGAAACCTGCGCGCTTCCGGTATTTGAAAACGGGCCACGTGAGTGGCATTCTCCTGGAGCAAGAAGGATTCCGCAACACGATCCTGGAGGTCATTGAGACGCTCCAGACAAACAAAGAATGAGCGAGTCGCAACGCAACCGCACAGGTTTTGCTTCAATTGACAATTGGACTGAAGTATATACACATGAGAGAGTCTTGATTCTTGTCGAACGTTCTCCCACCCACACACACACACACACACAACCCATTTACTCATGCAGACAGCACACGATGATGTCCTGGTACGTGCTTAGCACGGTGCGCAGTTCGCTCCGCGACACATTCTCGCGCCACATGATCTCTTCGAGGTGGTACTGACCGTGAAAGTACACGCAGAGTCGCTTGAAAAGCGTGTACACGGGGTTGGTCGTCGCAATCTTATCCAAATATTCGCGCTCTTGGTCGGAAAGAGCGAACGGATTGTTGGTGTTCTTCGTGCTCGCGTTGTTCGTGAGTGGATCTTGGAACTGCTTTGCTTTCGTGATCAGCGGCGGCTGAGGCTTTGCTGTCGATCGGGACGACGACACGAACGATTGCAGCGAGAAATTGTCCAGCTGCTGCGGGTCGCCCAACGGTTGAGAAAGCTCCAGGAAGCTGATGCTCCGACTATTATGGCTCTGCATGTGGTTCGAGTCGTACGAACTGTTCTCATACGAGCCGCTTTCTTGAATATCGGCGGCGTGGTCGCCTTCGGACGGGATCATGAAATACACATACCGATGCAACTGGGTGATAAAATTCTGCTGCAGCAGCCAAATCTAGCGACACTCACACACAACATAAAACAGAAATGGTCAGACACGTCAGCAGCAAAGACCATCTTTTGCCCGCCAGTGCAAAAAGCGCACAAGCATCAACAGCGTCCTCCTTACCAGCATGTGGATGTACTCGGTTTTCTTTGGCGTCGGCAGGTTTTTCATATACTCGCTGATGGAACGCGATCCGGAAAAGCTCGAGAGCACCTCGCTGAGCTCGTGTGGGGAAAACTTGCGGCGGAACTCGAGCGCGACCGCCGACTGCGACCGCAGGTTCGCCTGCGGGTTGACTTGATAAATATTGCGCAGCGTGATCGTGTCGACCACTTTGCCGAACCCCCAGTACACCAAGTGCGCGGACAAGCGGAAGAGCTGGTGGATCGGGATCGACGTCTCTAGCGCAAGCTCCTGGAAGCTCTTCAGCGGGTTCGCGACTTCAATGAGAAGCCGCAGCTGCTGCGAGTGGTCCGTGGGCAGCGAGTCCAGGATCTTCTCTTCCTCGACCAGCAAAAGCAGCGTGTGGTAGGGACGCAAGTTCTGCATCTTCACCGCCACCGAGTCCGTCAGCGTCAGCGAGAGCTTCACCCAGCGATTGATGACGACGTGCACCGTACCGGACTCGTCGAGTCCGTGGTAGACACTCTTGAGGTCGTTCGCGAGCACGCTTTTCCCCAGTGAGACGTCGATAAACGTCTGCGGGTCGACTTCGACGCCCGCCCCCGTGTTCTCCGAGCTGTTCCCATCTTTGCGGTGGTTGCCCACGCCGCTGTTGCTGCTGTTGCCGCTTCCGCCGCCACCGCCAACAGCGCCATTGCCAGCATTCACGAGTCGCTCATTTTGTAGCAGCTCGTCGCGGATGTGCAGCAGCTCGCGGACCTCTTTCGACACGAAACCGGACCGCAATTCTTCGTGCAACAGACCGTTGGCGAGCTGCGCCGCGACCGTGCGGAACGCCGAGATGCTCCGTCGTCGGCGCTGCACGAGGTCGGCGTCTTCTTCTTGCAGCTGCGAGAGCTCTTCCAGAGCGAAAATGATGTTGAACATCGTCGTCTCCGTGCGCTCGCTGCTGCTGCTGTTATTAGTGTTATTACCAGCAGCGGTACTAGCAGCGCTTGCAGTTGTAGTGCTAGTGACGGTGGTTGTGCCAGCGACAGCATTCCCTGTCGTCGCAGGCGGTCCAGCATTCGCAGCAAAGGACGCACCGCTGGACACCGCACCGACCGCCATCGCATGACCACCCCCACTCGTGCTGAAGCTGCTGGCAACCCCCGCCGCCTGCAGGTTGATGCCGTGCGAGACCGCAGCTGAGGGCACGTGCGCGCGGTGCGCCACGAGCACGGGGTGGCTCACGAAGCGCAGGTCGTCCATGACCAACTCGAAGCTCTGGTTGCAGAGCGCGTTCTTCGGTCGAAACAGCTTGGCGAGGAGCGACGGACTGAGCTTGTGGAAGGGCGAGACCTGGTCCATCGCGGAGGGCACCGCCGGGTACCGGAACGCGAGGTTGCATCCTTTGTTGATGTCGTCCACGACGAGCGCGATGCCCAACAAAGTGCTCATCCTGGTGTTGTCTATTCGACCAAAATCTCGCTCAATACTAACTCAAACTCAGCGTCCACCGACACTATATGCTGCAGGTTTTAACTTTGACCCGCTCGCATCGAAAAGAGAGAGACCATTCGTTATAAGAGGGTATCGCAATGCATCCGACTAACTGGTGCGGTGATGATAATCGGCTATTTGTGCATCATCTGAACCGTTTATCCTGTTAGCCGATTCGTTGGTCGAAATGTGACTCGGTTGCATGCTCTTGACGTTACTGCCACCGACTTTGGTGCGAGCGGATTCGGGATTCAAGCCGCAAGCTCACTCGCTGTGCTGCTGCTGCTGGCGATGACAATGTGAGCGAGTGGTGCGCTCTTGACTCTACTTGCGGAACGACCTCCTGCTCGCGGATGCAGTACATTAAGCTCTGCGAGCACAGCTGCTGCAGCATCAGTCGCACATCACTCAACGTCATCCCTTCCTTCTCCAGCACATCGCTGGAGAGAAGTACGTCTCGACCAGCGACAAGCTGCTTGCGGATGCTAGCGAGGATTTCGTTCCGCAACTCCGTATCCACGCAAATCTGATGCGCGGGGAGGTTCTTCAAGTGGTGCACACCTGGATCGTCAGCGTCCTGGTCGGGTTCACTGGACTCGGGTGCTGCTCTGTCAGGGACTGTGGATTGCTGTACGTGCATATTGCTCTTGCTGCTATCGGAGGACGCCAGCAGCATATGCCCTCTCGGAGCGGCCACTTGCTTCACTGACGGTTTTCTGTGCAGGAGACTGCGTTTCTCTCGCTGGATCTTCATGTCCACCGCTTTCTTGGTTTGCTCGATCTCCTCTTTGCGCGCACGGGTGCGATATGCGTGCTTCACTTGACCCGAAGTCAACGGGATGACCTCGTCTTCTTGGTCTTCGCAGTCGCCGCGTTCACTTGCGAACTGGGCTCTCCATTGCGAGGAGACAACGGATGACGCGGCCGAGTCCTGTCGGAGCCATTGCATCAACCGATCATTGACCTCTAGACTTGCTGGCACTTGGTCTCCCTCACAATGGCTCGACAGAGCAAAGTCGGGCTCTGCTGCCGCATTCTGCTTGCGGACGTGGTGCGATGCTAGCGCATCTGCGCAGTTATGCCAGCCTTTCACCAAGTGCTTCTTCTCGTGACGAGGCAGATGGCGCAGCTCTTCAGTCATCTTGCTGTCGTTCTCGGTTCACCGAATACAGTGTGGAAGAAACGCCAGCAATTGCTGTGCTCGCGAGAAGTCGCTCTCGCTCGAATGCCACTACTTAAAATATCTCCTTCCAGCTGGCAAGTCATGGTCATTGGAAGAAAAGCTCATGCTCGATCCTCGCTGAGCACCGCGAAAGCGACCACAGCAGCATCGCGGTCAGCTGCGAAGAGCAAGAAGAGGAGACCAGTGAAAGCGCCGTCAGAGCGAGTCACTGCTGCTGCTCGTAGTAGTGGCGATGATGATGATGATGGTGATGCAGTGCAGGAAGAGTGTGGTGGGGAGCAGGAGAGCTCTCGCTTGCGGGGACAGCTCTTGCATGTTCTCGTGGACCACCAACGCCAGGAAGAAGAGATCGTCGCGTTGCGAGCACTCGCGAGGAGCTTGAAAGAGGAGGTGGAGCAGATACAGAAACAGAATCCGCAAACAGCGGTGAAAAGGGAGTCCGCGCAAAGCAGGAGCGGGTCCCACGAATATTTCAAGCTGGATCTGCAGCTTGAGCAGCTTCGGACAGAGAACTCTCGTCTCCACGACGAGCTTTGCGATTCGAAACACGAGCTCGGGCGATTGCGAGCGTTTGTTGACGAAGAGCTGCCGCAACACAAGATTGCTGCCGTACAGGCGCGAGCCGAGCTCGAGTGTGTCAGCAGCCAGCTCCAGGACGAGCAAGCGCACTCGGATCATCTGCGTGCCCAGGTGGCGTACTACAAGGCGCGGACCAACGATCCCATTCGTGTCACCACACCTTTCCCACCGCTCCGCAATGAAGAACCCAGCAGCAGCTCCGGTGCCAGCGGATACACGAACGACCAGTATCTGCAAATGCACAAGCGACAAGTCCATGCAGAAACGGAGCAGCGTCGTCGTGAGCGGGAAGCTTTTCTGCTGCAGTGTCGTATGAGCGCCATCCAAGAGGACAAAGAGAACCACAGCGAGCTCCGCAATAGCGAGAAGGAGCCGCGTCAACGTGGTGGACAGATGAGAGATGAGTGCGGCAGCAGTTTGAAGCACCGCAAGAAGAGCGAATGCGGTTCGTCGTCGTCGTCGTCAGGAGCATCAAGTCGTTCCCCATCGCTCTCCTCTTCGCAAGTCCATCGCGACCTTTCGAGTCTGAATCATGAGCTCCACGAATTGCATTTGTCGCTGCAACAGCTGCCAACGACGTCAAAAATGGGTCCATGAGAGGCGATTGCTTCCTAAACACGGTCGACAGCATATAATCTCATCCGAGGCACTGAGAAATAGAATCACCTCTGTAAATGCATGTTGCGATACCCTCCATAATGCTATACCCTCTCCACACTCGCAGACAAAGAAAGCATCGCAATATTGGAAGGTGAGCGGCGAGTTGAAGACATGGAAGACCACTTTGAGCGCGTGCTGGACGCGGCCGTCGGCAGCAACAAGCGCTCGCATGAGGACACTCAGCAGCAGATGCGCAACCCTGCGAAGCGCAAGAAAGCAGGCGGCTCGTCATCGTCGTCCTCGCTGTCCAAGCAGGAGATCGACTCACTGCTCGCCAATGCCGACGCGCAAGAGATCGACCACTTGGACGCGCGCGCGCTCAAGTCGATGGTCAACACGCTCGAGAAACTGATCCGCAAGAACGCGCTGCTGCGCAGCAAGTACGCAGATACGCCCGAGAAATTCATGGACTCGGAAGTCGCGCTGGACGAAGAGTTGACGAAATGGAAGCAGGTCGCGGCGTCGCCCGCATTGTATCCGCACCTGGTCGAACTCGAGGTCGTGCCGATGCTGTTGGCGCTGTTCGCGCATGAGAATCTCGATATCCGACTCGATGTGATCTCGCTGCTGGCCGACCTTACCGATGTGGATGACGCCGACGCCTCGCTGCAGGCGACGCTCTTGCTCGTGAACGCGCTGATGGAGCACAAATTGCTGAGCTTGTTGGTCACGAATCTCTACCAACTGGACGTCCCGGACATCGACGACAAAGAAGAAGAAGCCGCAGGAATCTACAACTCGCTCCAGATTCTCGAGAATCTAGCGGATTTAGAGCCGAAAGCGTGCGAGCAGGTGTGTGCGACGACCGAGGTTTTCCCATTTCTGCTGAAGCAAGTCACGGGGAAACGCCGATTCAGTCAAAACAAGCTCTACGCAAGTGAGATTCTCTCGATTCTACTGCAATCTGGCGCGCAGTCCCGAGAGAAATTCATCGTGTTGGCCGTCGCTGATGCTGACACGTCAGCGAAGAAAAGCAAGAGAAACGAGAAAGCGAAACCAGCGGATCTGATGGACGAGCTCCTACAGGCGATTGCGCCGTACCGCAAGAGAGACCCATCGAGCGAAGAAGAGGAAGAGTTTGTAGAGAATCTGGTCAACTCGCTCTGCAGTGTGCTGCTCTTGCCAGCTGCGCAGAACCACTTCCGCCACTTGGAAGGTCTGGAGCTCGTGCTGCGATGCATGAAGGATCGCACGCAATACGTGTTCCGAGGCGCGCTCCGGATCTTGGACCATGCGATCATTGGCAACAAAAGAAACTGCGAGCGTCTGGTTGAAGTCGGTGGTCTCAAGATCCTCTTTTCGGTGTTTATGGGGAAAAAGACAGCAAAAGTCAAGAACAAGAAAGTGAAAGGCGCGGAGAAAGCCAAGGAGGAAGAGAACATCATGAGCATCATGGCATCGCTGTGCGCACTCCTGACGCCCGAAGCGAAGTACGACGTGTTCGATCGCTTCCATGCGAAATTCGTCGAGAACGACATGGAGAAAATGGATCGTTTGGTCGATTTGTTCGCGAAATACCACCATCGCGTGGCGCAAAGCGATTTGGCGGAGAAGTCAGAGTACGACGACGATGAAGACGAAGAAGACGAGCGGTACCTGCGGAGGTTAGATGCAGGGCTGTTTACACTGCAGCGCATCGCGCATGCGGTCGCCCATCTCTGCCATTTCTCCAAGAAGAATCGGGCGTATGTGATGGTGAAGTTCCATGAACGCAGCATTGACATGGAGCTGCTTTCCCAGATCCTCCGAGAGCAGCTTGAGATGCTTGTGTCCAGCTCCTCGGATGCAGTGGAAGACGAAGCAGCAGCGAAATCCACGAATGGAAGCGAAAAGGAGAAAGAAGCAGCTCAAAAGAAGTTGTTGTCGCAGCTGTTGGAGACTCTGAAGCTGGAGGACTCGTCGTCGTCAGCAGCTGAGGATGAGGATGCTGCAGTGAAGGATGACGAAGCAAGAGCGGATGCAGAAGTAGAGGAGGACGAAGAGAAACCGGTGCAACACGGAGATCGAGACGAAAGCAACACGGCGTAAGCACTTTTAGAATGGATCCCTGGATGTTGTGGGTTTATCTTATAAAATAGGAAGGCGTTGACGATGAGGAGCATAACGTGCGCTCGATTGCATTCATGGATGATGATAATGCTGATAATAATTAGGCTGTTGTGGGAGAAGAAGGCGAGATGGTCACTGGCGATGATGGCGCTGGTGAAGGCGTGGACGCCACTCGGAGCATCAGCGACCTTTCTTCGTCGTTGTACAACGCCGAGAGCGGCGTGGGGACATCATCGTCCACCGTTTTCGTCGCGGTTGCTGGCGACACTTCCGAGGGTGCACTGACATGCGCGAGTGCCGGTGTGCCAGTTGCTTCTGCGATTGCTCGTTGGAGAAAGTTGATATGCTCCGCCTCCTCTTCCTTGGTCGCGACACCCGGAACCGGCAAGCTGAGTCCTGTCGCTGGATCCAAAATCTCGGCGATCGAAGCTCGCCTTGGACTCTTCGGCAACGGTGCGGCTGCTTCGTACTGCTCTTCCCAAATCGTTTGTGTAGGGAGCAGCACTTTCGTCCGGAACTCATCCCAGCTGTTCATGGTCTCGCTGCAAAATAGGTGCGGCGAGTGGGCATGCGCTGCTGTGACCGCCTGATCGAACGAGATCGCGATGTCGAGAAATGCCGGCGGAGGCTTCGACCGCTGCTTCGCATCCGACCCGAAGACCGTCAAGACCGATTGGAAGCACCCTTGCAGCAAGAGGTGGATCCGCAGCGGATCGTTCGCCGCTCGGTATGCTGGGAGCTCTTTGCCGAACATGAACGGCGAGTCCTCAAGCGCCACAATGAACAGCCGCGAAATAGCACAATGCAGGATATTCGCGGCCGGGAATCGGGTGATGAGTGCCAGCAAGGTCTCCATGCTCTTTGCAGTCATGAGTTGCCGGTCCACGGCCGTACAGGATACGTTTAAGATCGGCAGCATCAAATAGATCACCTGAACGTGGACGGTCTTGAAGTGCTTTTGCGCGGGGAGATCCAGGGACTGCAAAAATTCGGCAAGACGCGAAATAAATTGCTTCCATATGATGGGCAAATCTTCGTGCGGACTTCCCTGTGTGAAGATCTCATCCTCCGGCGGTGCGTTTGATAAGAATGCGGCTTTCGTCACGCAACCGCACTGGGATTGCTGCAAGAGCGAGTTGAGCACTTTGACAGCATAGGATTCGTTCGCAAACGATGTGGGCAGAACCCGCAGGTCCTCGGAGGCTGCGTCGATGAGTCTCGTTGCGCATTCGGGTGACGTGGAGATCTCGGTCACGTAGAAGAAGCCAAGACTCCCCGTTCGGCGCTCGTGGATCAAGTCGGTGAGCAAGTCGCACGTGAACACCATGCGGGAGAAGCGTTGGTGCGGCAAGTCGTTTGCGATTCGGCTTTGGATCGCGTCGCATGCTGACCCCGATCCATTCGGCGCCAATTGGTATAGAAATTGACTTGTGACGCCTTTCAAGGACGCGACAGACTCGGAAATGTCGTTGAAGATCCGCAGCAGCACGTCGCGGATGGGCTCGTAGTAGATCAGTATCAGCAGCGTCTCCAGGAACGCATGCTGGTTCTCCGCGTCAAAGAAATTGATCAACGTCTCCGGGGAGTACTGATCCATGAACGTGTTCAAGAACCGCGCAAGTGCCTCCAAGTTCATCGTGTCGCGGGAGTTGCAGCGAACAATCTCGAGGCGAATGGTGTCTCGATATGCACCCTGCAGTCCGACCAGCGCAGCGATAAGCTGGGACGAGAAGCCAGAAGAGCACAACACCCAATGCGCGCGGTACACGATCGAGTACTCGTCATACGAAGGGAATTCCCCACCGCCGGGTGCGTCTCGCTCGACCGATCTAGGCGCTTCCGAGGGTGGCGCTTGAAGCATGCAAGTGATCAGACCTGCAACTGTGGAAGCCGCGGCATGAGAGTGAGAGGAGTCCAGTCAGTCAGTCAAGGTCACCAAGGGGGGAAAAACAAATCGACGTACGATTATCTGGTCGCATGAGGAACTGCAGCGTCGGGATGTACTCCTCCGAGAGCGACGCGACGTCGCTCAGAATCTCAGCCACATCTTCTTCTTGCAACGCATCGACAATGTTGGCGTGCGCCAGGAACGCATGCACCCGGTCGCCCATCGCCGTCACCGACAACAAGTCCACACGACTCGACTCAATATGGTCAAATAAACCAAGCAGGAGCGATCGCCACGTCGCAAACGTCGCAACCGAGCAGTGGGAATGAACTGTTGGACAACCGAGAGATGTGGGAAAAGGGTCTCGCTGCATGAGCTCGCGTCTAAGAAAAGCGGCGTCCCATCTGCGCTCCAATCGGGAATCGCCATATAAAAATACCGAGACGAGCAGCTAATTACGGACGCGATATCGCATTCGACGGATGGAGCGCATTGCGCGATCAGCGAACGACGCATTCATTGAGCACACACACACACACATGCATGCACACACACGCATGCACACTGCGCAGCATAGAGTGGTGTGGAGCAAGGATCGAATATCGAACATGCACCATTTCCGAACACTCGGTTCTCGATCATACGACTGATTGGCTGGAAATTCTTATCCGACGCATTCGATTGGCTGAAATGGAGAGTAACGGTCACAATCGGGGGGGAGTAGTGTATATCGTCCGACCGTTTGTTGCTCTCGCAAGGACACTTGCCTTCAAAGAGAAAACGGGGAGCTATGGGACTCGACTCCGCGCATCGAATCGCACGCGTGCCGCTCGACGGCTCATCGCAGAAGCGCAAGCGGCATGGCGTCACCGCGCCAGAGACCGTCGGCGGCTGCGCGCATTTCGCCAACGATGCGCTCCAGCTCACGCACCAACTGCACGAGAAACACAACCAGCAGAGAGACACCGACCAACCTGCTGTCATGCGCATGGAGCGCTACTTCGCCACACAGTCGGTGAGTCCTATGGATGTGTCTCTGCATCGCATTTTCGAGGTTGACGCTGACGGTGCAGTTTCCGCGAAACGTTAGGACGATCAGATGCTCGAGGTGGACTTGGGTGCTGAGCTCTACGAATGCCTGTCGTGCACCTACACTGGCATCCGTGAAGATCGAGATGGATCCGACCATTTCATGGCGCATGCGATCTTAACGAACCACCATATCGGTAACTGCACGTGCTGTCTGCTAGGTTCGTGTACGCCAGCTGACTCGTTCCTCTTTTCACATGTTTGCAGCACTACTTGTTCGCAAGCAGCAACTCTACTGTGCTTGCTGTCGAGACTTCATCTACCCTGGCGTGCTGCTTGACATGAAAAGCACGACTTCTGCCGCGAACGGACTGTCGATCCAAGTCCACACAGCCCGCTCCTGGAGAAAGCACATCCGCAAGAACTACCCGCCGGCAACACCACGAAGACCCTCGCGCCGCGGACTCGTCAACATGGGGAACACGTGCTATATGAACGCCGTGCTGCAGGCGTTTGCCCACAATCCGCTGCTGCAGCACTACTTCTTTATCGCGAAAAGCCATGGCACCATCATTTGCCAGCAGCAAAGGAAACAGCAAGTGCCGCCGCCGGTGTGCTTGGGCTGTGAACTTGGCGAATTCATGGCGACCATGTCCCCTGCTGCTGCTGCTGCTGCTGGGTCTTCTTCTTCTGCTTCGCCGCTGATCCCTCATAAGCTCTTGGAGTCGTTCTGGAGCTTTGCGCCATCGTTCATCGGCTCGCAGCAGCACGATGCGCACGAGTTTTTCCTGGAATTCCTGGGTGGGCTGCATTCCCACACACACCCTCGCGTGTTTGTCCCCGGCGGTGTGTCGCCTCGCTTTACGCCAAAGGGGAAGTCGCTTTGTGACTGCGTCGTGCATCAGCACTTCGCGGGTGTACTGCAATCCCAAGTGGAGTGTGTCATCTGCGACACAGTGTCCGCCACGTTTGACCCGTTCCTGGACTTGTCGCTCTCCTTGGAAGGTCTCGACGATGACGATGACGACGAGGATCAGCCACTCTCGCTGGACACCTTGCTGGCCAAGTTTACAGCGGACGAGCACTTGCGAGGTATCAACCGCGTCTACTGCCGTCGCTGCAATGCGTACGCCAACATGGTCAAGCGACTGCGCATCCACACACTGCCCAACGTGCTTGTGATCCACATCAAGCGTCTGGATTTCCACAAGCAGCAGAAACTCTCTAGCTTTGTGCAGTTCCCAGCCAAGCAATTGAACTTGGCGGAGTTTCGATCGAGCTCGGCGCCTGGGGATGCGGACGACCCCGTGACGCCACGAGGGGTGGACGCGAATGACCTCGTGACGCATGACGCCGAGGCAAGTCTGTACGACCTTGCCGCGGTGATCAACCACCATGGGGACTCGGTGGAGGGCGGTCACTACACCGCATTCATCCAGAGCGGAGAGGAGAGTGATAATGGCGACGATGGTCGCGATGCCAACCCGCAGCAGTGGCTTCTCTTTGACGATACCCAGGTATCCCCCGTCCCAGAAGACCAAATGCTGAACAGTCAAGCGTACGTGTGGAGAGTTAGCATGCACCAGCGGCGTGCTCTTCTCGTTTCCATATGAACGGATCTGTCAATACTGACCATGATGTATTTGTGTGTTTGTGGATGACAGGTATATGCTGTGCTACGTGCGACGACGTCCTCGTCTGTTGGCATAAGAAGAGAGAGAGCGAAGCGCGGCTGTAGCAGTAACTAGACTATGAACGCGCATGGGGAAATACCTACCCATGCATCATCGAGAGCGGCATGGAAAACTGCATCGCTTTCGAATGCTACATGACCAGCGAAAGATCTGCATCAAATGCAAGAAAATGCGCATCAGCAGCAAAAAAGCTATTTTCAGCCAATCGACGCGCGCCACTACCCATTCCCGCCAATTACAGCGCTCCAAAGCGTATCCTTTGACAAAATCCAAGAAAAAAGAAAATGTGGAAGAATCAAAAGTGTGGATCTTGCTGTCGATCTGCACGGTCGAGAGTTGCTCTGTAGGTGTCGTGTCTGCCTACGTGTGTGTCTACCTGCCATGCTCACGCTGGAACCTCTATGGGAAGTAACACTGCTCCTCCTCTTTCTGCTGCTGCATGACGATGCGGATGGTCTCGTGCAAATGGTTGCTGGTGCAGCGAGTGCCGCAACGTCCGAGACGATCCTGAACCATCCATTGCCACCAGTAGACCTACTGACACTCTCCGAGGACGCTGAGCACACGACAGTGGACTTGAAGCAGCAGGGGTCGACAGTGCGCTCACGCATTCGATACCCGCTCGACGGCTCCGTGAACGCAGACACCGTCGCGTTCCGTTGCGAGTTCGATGTGCACGATGCTGAAAAGTTTCTGCGTCTCCACAGCAATGCGCTGCTGTGCTTCGAGGTTGACCGCAAATGGCAGCAGTGCCAGCCCATCATGCAGACCCCACCGGAGTTCCCCGACCTGCCTGCTGGAAACCATACTGCGACCGCGTTCTTGGTGAAACCTAGAGACTCGAGTGGGACCCGTTGGTACGAGTCGGACGCCATTGCATTTACAGTGCTAACGGCGCCAGAGTTTGATCTGTATGTAGCGCAGCGCAAAGAGCAAGAGCGGGAGGCATATGCACTCGACGAAGAGCAGGATCTACTCACGTGGGCAGCGGGTCAGGAAAGCAGCAGTGCTGTGCGCAACCACCTGGAGCGAGAAATCAACTTTGACGGAGCGTTTGTGCGGCAGCAAGCGTTCACGGCAACCCAGGACAGTTTGTTGTCTACGCCGCAAGATCCGATGGTGCTCATCATCGGCGTCAAATCAAGCGTTGTCGATGGCTTCCCACATCGTCAGGCGATCCGAAGCACCTGGGCGAGTGAATCGGTGCTCCCAAAGAACGTAAAGCTCTTCTTTGTCGGTTGTCGACCTGCCATCTCCAGCGATCCGGATTGCGAAGGAGATGGCGACGCAGCGGCTCTTTTGCATGCGCTTGACATGGAAAAGCGAACCTACGGCGATCTGCTCACGCATGAACTCGAGTGCGAAGACTCGTATTTCACGCTTGTCAATAAAGTGAAAGCGTTTATGCACTTTGCGGTCGCGAAATTCCCAAGTTCCCAGTACGTGATGATCGCGGACGATGACATTTACTTGCGAACGGACGAGCTCGTTGCGGCGCTAGAAGCGCATGGTCCTCGCACTCGGATGTACGCTGGTCAAGTCTGGTCCAAGCAATTCATGACCCCGATGACCCCCATACGCCATCCAAAACACAAGAATTACCTCCCCGAAGACCAATACCCGATGAGTGAGCTCCTGCCGTTTGCCTTCGGTCCCCACTACGTCCTGTCAATGGATTGCGCCGAGTTCATCGCGGAGAACCGCCACGAATTGCAAGGACTCGCAGCACTGGATGACGTCTCGGTGGCGCTCTGGCTTCTCGCGCTGCAGGTGCACCCGGAGCACTTGGCGCATTTCCAAAATCTACGCGATACGACGTGCGTCGAGGGTTTAGTCTCGTTCGCCGACTTGAGTGCGAGTGCGATCCGCATCATCCACGCGAACTTGCAAGCGGGTGCTCCATTCTGTCGTGGGTTTGACATGTCGACGTGGACTAAACCGAGTCGGGACTTTCGCCAGCGCGAGACCGAGCGCGCATTTTCAGTGACCACGAATATCGATATGCGTCTTGGATTCTTGAAAGTCACAACGTTCGTTATGATGGAGAATACCGGTGGCTTGGAGTTTGCGTATTCGCCGGCTCGAGAGAGTGTGGCCGAACACAGCGCGGCAATCTGCGAACACGTGCAGAGAGTTTTGGTGTACACGTTCGCGTGCAGCGACATCTCCCCCTCGATCTACCAAAGTATGACCGCCACACTGCAGAGAGCGAGGGAGGAACAGAAGCTCAATCGTGCCCACCTTGACTTGTGGACGCATAATCTCGAGCTCGAGCTTACCGCATCAGATGCTAACTCGATGGCTCCACCGATCACAATCGTGTACTCTCCCAACGCGATCTTCTCCAAGACGGTTCTCGAGTGCCTCTTTGCATCCATTTACAAACAAAGACCGATACGAGTCATCGACGAGGCAACTTTCCACCAGAAGCATGAGAAAGCAAACCCCGATGTCCTCGTG
>JAASGH010000051.1:0-98742 GCA_023334155.1 Globisporangium heterothallicum | reverse complement strand
TACGGCGAACCTAATGGTTCGGCTGCTTTGGTGGTTTCTCGTAGCTAAGTACGGAAACTTTAGTTGCATGCGGACTTAGTCCCATGTCAACAGATTGAGCTAAGTTGCTGCGGTGCAACTTAGCGTGTGACCCCGTTACATCACATCTTTGCACACCACCACAAACACCAAATGTATTAGTGTTGGTTGGACAAACGGGTGTTCTTGATGCTGTCCATTTGCTTCGAATATGACCTTTGTCTGAACTGTGATGGATCATAGTCGCATCGTTATTTGTTTTCTTTCGATATTTCCTCATTTCATCAAAAAGAGCGCTTTTTGCATAAGTAGTTTATTTGTGATCGCACTTAGTTTAAATGTATTTTGTCTTCGAATTTTTGATGTGTCCTGATTTTTTGTCGTCAACGATGAAAAGAATCGGAACCGTTGTGATTTTGATTGGCAAGCGAACCTGCCGAACTTGATACGGGGGATGGACTTGATGATGATGGAGATGAGAAGCTGAGCGAACCCAGTGTCAACGACGACGACGCCACGGAACAGCCAGGATGCACGAAAGAAGCACCTGAGTGAGAGGGAATACTCATCCCATCTCTCTCCCCCTCCTCTTCTTGGTCTGTTGCTGCTGTCGCTCCCTCCTCATTCGGAGTTTCCATCGCGCAGCAAGAGAGATCCCGAGATGGTGAGTCTGCTTCGGGGTGTAGTCGCTGCTGCTGCTACCGCTGTTGTCTTGCTCGCAGCGAGCAACACGCCAAGCTCCGTGGTTGCGGCGCACAAGGAGCGTTCGGCCACACTGCACACGCTGCGTGCGTTCCGTGGACAGACGTACCATGTGCATTTCGACCCGCAGGGTCCAAATGAAGTGCAGGCGCCCGTGCAAGAGCAGTACTACGAGCACGCGATCCTCGACCACTTTGCGCCGCTGTCGGAGCGCAAGTACTGGAAGCAGCGCTATTTCGTCAACGAAGAGTTCTGGGCGGGACGCGACTACCCGGTGTTTTTGTCGATTGGCGGCGAAGGACCCGTGGGACCGCGCGCGTTGACAAACCGCACGTTCATCAATGCCATGGCGAAGAAACACCGCGCGTTGCTGGTCGCCGTCGAGCACCGATACTATGGTAAATCGTACCCGACCGAAGACATGAGTCTGCCCAACCTGCGGTACCTCTCGAGCGAGCAGGCATTGGCGGACCTCGCGCGCTTCCACGCGTTCTTGAGCGACAAGTATGGGTTGGAGAGCGCGAAGTGGGTCGGTTTTGGGGGGAGCTACCCGGGCAACCTCGCTGCTTGGGTCAAGCTGAAATACCCTGCGCTCTTTGCCGGCACGATCGCGAGTTCGGCACCGATTCTGGCAAAGACCGATTTCAACGAATACATGGAGGTCGTCGGCGATGGGCTCCGGTACTTTGGCGGCGGCGAATGCTACCATGCGGTCGAGCAATCGATCGTGGCGTTGCGCGCACTCATGGATGGCGGACGCGAAGGTCGCGAGCAAGTCGACAAGCTGTTTTCTCCATGCTACCCAATGACCAACGAGTACGACGACTCGGTGTTTGAAGGCTCCGTCATGAGTGCGTTCCAGGGGATCGCGCAGTACAACAACTTGGTCGCGGATCAACTCACGCTGACCGACGTGTGCACGCATTTCACAAAGAATGCGTCTGCGACGCCGCTGGAGCTCCTGGCGTCGTTCCTCGTCAAAACCCGCGAAGGTGGCGCGACGTGTCTGGACTCGAAATTCGAAGGCGAAAAGAACGCGACAGTCGACATTTTGCGCGAATCCAAATTTGACGGCGAAAGCAGCTCTCGTCAGTGGGTGTACCAGACCTGCAACGAATTCGGGTACTTCCAGACGTCCTCGAGCAAGCACTCGCCTTTCCACGCGTTGAGAACCGTGACCGAGCAGAATGCCGGTGCCGAGATCTGCAAGCGCGTGTTCAACATCGACGTATCCCCCGACATTGCCAGCACCAACATCGACTACGGCGCGCTGCAGATCACGGTCGAGAACGTGACGTTCCCCAGCGGCACGATCGATCCGTGGCACGCACTCGCGGTGAAGAACTCGACCGTACTGCACTCGCAAACAGCCAAGTCGGTGTTCATCGAAGGCACGGCGCACTGTGCCGACATGTACTACCCGAGTGCGGACGACTCCCCAGCGCTGCAGTGGGCACACGCCAAGATCGCACAAGCCGTCGAGAGCTATGTGGGGAAACCCGAGGGGAGCACGACGTCGACAACCGCCGCTGCTACGCAAGTCGCGATTGAATGAGTGGATGTTAGGGTTTGATGGTGGTGGTGTCGTTGTTGTTCATGGGACCGCCACATCGTCTTTTGGCGACTTTGAGGCATGGATGTTGGAAACACCACATAGGCGGATACATCCATGTCGTCGCCGCGATGATAACGCAAGTCACCCACAGGTGAAATATATTGCATTGCATACTGAAACGGGTTGCAGCACCACGCTGACTTGTTTGGAGACCGACGCCGTTGGACCTGGTTTCGTTCCTCATCTTCTTCCGAAAGGAGGGAGAAAAAAGCACAAAAAGTATAAATACAGCGAGCGCCATTTTGGGCACCTGCCTCAAAAAGACATTTTTGCGTGCACGTGAAGCTAGATTGGATCATGTCAAGTCGGTGCATCCTGAAGCGAGGCTCGAGCAAAGAGCAATCGCTCAAGTTGTATGCTGCGTCCAAGAAGTACGGACGTCGACATGATCTCCGACGTGATTCGCAAAGTCGCACGAACTCGCTCGTCGAGTACTCGAAGCGCAATCCGGACGAAGAAGATACCGTCGTGGAGGCGCAGGTACGATTGCATTTTGCATGAATAGTGAACGATATCCCCGCACTGGTGCTTCTTCGTGCTGAGACTACTCGCTTCATGGGTTTGATTACGCACACTTAGTGACGAATTCGAGAAGCCCGGCAGCGCGAGCGCTCGATGCAAAAGCGCGTTGCGGCGCTGATCAACGAGCTCCTGGGCTCCCCATGGATCTCATCGGAACCCACGACGATCTTGGAGCACATCGTGCTGGGGAGTCGAGAGAATGCGTCGAGTCACGAACAGCTCTACGCCGCGGGGATCACGCATATCTGCAACTGCGCACTGCAAGTGAGCAACTCCTTTGAAGGCGAATTCGTGTATTTGAAGCTGAACCTTCACGATTCGGTCCACGAAGAGCTCATTCCGCATTTCCAGACCGTGGCCAAGTTTCTCAGTCGGGTCGAGTCGCTGCGCGGACGAGCGCTGATTCACTGCATCTCAGGTGCGTCATTCTCTCGAAAAAGCAAACGCAATGCGAGGTTTTGCCCAATATTTGTTCCTTGTCGCACCTTGTAGGGGTCTCTCGATCCCCTGCGCTGCTGGTCGCGTACCTCATGATCGACAAGCGGATGCGCTTGCTCGATGCGTACAACCTCGTGCGAAGGAAACGCAGGAGCGTGCAGCCGAACCAGGCGTTCCGCCTCCAGCTCGCGAAATACGAGGTCAGACTCGAAAATAGGTGCATTCACCCTTTCGAAAAGTGCTGACAGTTTTACTCCATGACTATTTTACTAGCTTATGCTCTTTGGTGCGTCTTCCGTCGCGAAGACGCAGGACAAAGACTGGAATTTCTACGCGTGGCACGAGTTCCAGAGCACAGCAAGCGTCTCCAGCATATCGACGAAAGTGTGACTGTGGGAAAGGGAGGAAGAAAGAGCAGTGTTAAAGGTCAATACTCTTTGCTCTTCCGGTGGGTGATCTTCCATCTTCCGATTGGTGTTTTGAAACAAAGCAGACGCTGCTGGTCACTGTCCACACAGCTCACCCGAAACGAGTAGTGCGAAACGCGTACAACTGGTTGGAGCGAGAACCGATGAGGCACATATTGTCCACAACGACAGGCGACGAAAACAACTCTCCCAAATCGCTTTTTCCATCCCCGTCACCATCGTCGTTGGAGCTCTTTTGGATGAGAATCGAACCACTTGCTTCATCGCAAAAGTGAAGTGTTCCATCAATCGTAGGCACGCAGACGATTGTGCGTCTAGCGCGCTTTGCAATGCTATCTTCCGCGTCGTCTTTGGAGGTACGAGTGGCAGCAGCAGCCACAGGTGCAAGCTGAAAGAGCGCGGGTGAGCCGAAAATGGGATTCCCAAGCTTTGTTGCCCACATCAGTCGTCCACTTTCGCAGGACACTTTCCGTAAAAAACCATCATGGGACCCGAAAACCACCGCCATAGCATCAGCATCATTGTACACATTCGGCGAGCTGAAAATGGGCTTTTGGGTGGGAACTGTCCACCGCGTTCCCCCATTGGCAGCGTCCAATGCGTACATGTTGCCGTCGGCACAGCCTACAAACAGCAAGTTCAGTGCTGGGTGTACGTTCAAGCTGGAGAAGATCGGTGCTGGAAGCTGACGTTCCCACAAAGTTGTTTCCACAAAAGGGGGATCCTTGTGAAGAGCTGCACAACACAGATACCCACTGGTTGACGCAAAGATGAGTTGACTCGCAGCTTTGAGAAACACGGGAGTCGAGAACACACTGCCGCGCGCATCGATCTCCCATTGTTTCACCCCATTGACGGAGTCGATTCCGTAGACACGGTGGTCGTACGCACCACAGATAACGAGCTGGTACTCGTCAACCACGAGCACGGCAGCTTTGATCGCGTCTTTTGCTTGGAATTTCCATTTCTCTTGTCCCGTCTCGACGTCGAGAGCGTAGAGCGAGCCATTGTACGTTCCAACGAACACGAGCTGATCTCTGATGCTCATGGACGCAGACGCTTCAATGCGGTCATCGAGTTGGGTTTGCCAAACGATGCGTCCCTGCTTTTCCACATTGACACACACCAGTCGCGACGAATGGGAGCCGATCACCGCCCATGTTGACGCGACGTTCTCGTCGCTGGCACCAGAGCGTCGGATAATGAGTGGCGACGCGTCGATGCATTTCCCCAGATCAATTCGCCACGCCAACTGGACGTTGGGAAGGGAAGACGAAGGAGAGGGGGAGATTGCGGTTTGAGGGATGCAGGTAGCAGTGCCATTTCCAGCGGAACATTGATTGAGTCGCGTTCTCGACTCGAAAAAGAGTCGACCCACCGAGCTGCCTTCTGGGTCTGCGGGTGAACGAGGGTGGAGAACATACCTGGGTCGTTTCTTCATCTGCGACGGCGCATTTCCTGTGGAAGTGGCTGTCGCAGCAGCTTCATTTCCAACGAGGTCGCTGCTGCTGGGGTTATCACCTCCCTCTTCATGACGAGAAACGTCAAGTGGCGCTGCGCACTTCAGTTTGTCGACAATCTCGTCCAAGGTACTCGACAACTTTCGCATTCATTCACAAAAAGGAACCCCAGGAAAGTTAGACACGAAACCACACAGAAAAGTAGGATAGTGGCTGCTCTCACACTCACAATGCATATATGCACGAAGTGGATGGAACGTACCATTTCGTGCGGTCGAATGGCACAATCAAATTTCTGTTGCAGTTCCCAGCTCAACAGCGTCGCCAGCAGCGAATTGCCGCCCTGTTCTTGGAACGTACGCTTTTCCCCCACCCGACTACACTCGTTCGTAGCAGTACTCGGACTGAGGTTCAGCAGCTTTGACACCTGCATCTGCACGAAACACTCAATGTGACTAGGAACCTCTGCGGCGTTGTCCAGGTCTTGCGTCGAGTTCAGTTCTGGAGACTTGGTGGTTGCCGTTGTTGCTATCTTTTCATACAACGTTTGCAGCGCTGCCTTGTCCATCTTCCCATTGGGAAAGCGCCTGAGCGCGCTAATCGGTACACGCACGATATCGCGAGGCACGTAGACATCGCCATATTTGTCCTTGATGCTCTGGAGCAGCACATCCTTTCGCTGATAGACGGTCGCTGTCGTCTCCTCGGCTTGAGCGTGCTCCTCGTCGTTGTCGTCAAAAATGAGAAAGACGACCAAGCACGGACTGCTTAGCGCATAGATGCTTGGATCCTTCATCGCTAGTGCCACGACTTGTGCAATTTGCGCATCATGATCCATTTCTTCTTCAAGTGCAGCTGCGATCATGCGCTCCACGGCTTCCAGTTGGATGCGCTGGCCACGAATCTTTACGAGTTTGTCGGTGCGGCCACAAAAGTAGAGAGCATCGCCCATAACTTTGCAGATATCACCCATGCGAAACCACCGCGTTTTCTTGCTTCTGTGGTCTTGCTCTTCAGCGTCCGCGATAGCAATCCATTTCCCCATCGAACCATCCACTTCGCCATCTCCCTGTCGATGTGCATTTTGAGTAGTATATCCGAGCGCTAAGGGATGTCCCGCCACGTATAATTCGCCTTGCACTTGCTGCTTCGCTGCTGGTTTAGTGCTGCCTGTAGTCGTAGTATTGCTAGCACCAGAAATGTCAAAGCGCTCGACGCCGTTCACCAGCAGGAGCTTCGTCTTCCCAACGACTTGGTGAACTTTCCCGATCGGAACGCCATGCTGCGTCCACAAAGTCGCGTCGATGTCCGACAGCGGCGCTTGAATCTCGAACCACGTGACATCGCCACTCACTTCGGTGCTTCCTGTACGATGCACTAACATCACTACGGTGTGTTCGTATATCGCAAGGGGAGGGCGATTTAGAGTGGCACGTACCGTACAAATTGAGGAGCTTGACATGGGGAAGCGCTTCTGTGGCTTGCACGACGAGGTGCACTGGAAGGACTTCGCCACTCACCAGCAGGTACTGCACACTCGCGAGCGCGCAATGCAGCTTGGATCTTTGAGTCGAAGACGCATACTTGAGCAGCAGCAGCTCCAGGATACTCGGAACGATCGTACACCTCGAGACTTTGAATCGGCGAATCGTCTGTAGGAACAACTCGCTGTCATCGAGAATCACGTGACCGGGTAGCACATTTTTGTTCTCTTTCTGTTTCTCCTGTTGCTGATGTTGGAGGTGGACGAGCGGAATGTGCTTCAGCAGTGCGCCGAGAATCTCCCACACCGAGTCCACAAACGTGAGCTTCGTCACGCGGACCACACGTTCGCATTCCGTGTCGTCGAAAGGGTGTTGCTGCCACATCCATTGCAGGCGATTGAGCGCTCCGATGCGCGTCCCAATCACGCCTTTCGGGTGCCCAGTCGACCCGGAAGTGTACATGATATACAACGGACGCGCTGCTTCCACCGCAGCGCCTTCGTCTCCGAAATGTGAAACGAGTGGCGTTGACAACGGTGCAGAGTGCTTCTTCCCCAATCTGAATACGCGCAGAGTGCGGAAGAAGCGCGCAGCATCGGACGCAATCCACCGTTGCGGCGAGCTGCTGTCATCGCCATCAGCGAGGAGTTGGGGATTCTCTGTCAGGAATGCCGCAATGCTGGCTTCCGGGACCGTCACGAGTGCATCCACCTGAGCGTCCTGCAGCATTCCCACTTGCTGGGCGACCGACAGCGTCACATCAATGGGGACGTACACCCAGTTCGTCTCGCGCGCAACTGCAAGCACGAGCGCCGTCTCCTCCACCGAGCATGGCGGACAGGCGATCCCCACTGTGAGTACGCGTGATCGAATAGGTGCTGCTGGTCCTGACGCGTCGTGACCAATTGGCTGCTCGAGCGCGTCGCGCACCGTGTTGATCCATCGAAACAGCGCGGCGAACGTGATGCTTGCAGCAGCGGCGCTGTCTTCTGCTGTGTGCTGCTCCGCCATGCGCGCCGCATGCACGCGCCAAAGCGCCACTTTCTCGCCATGCTCCTCTTCCTGCGCCACGTGCGCCACAAGGTGCTCCATTCGAGTGTTGCGAAGAGAAAATGGGAGGCGAACTTAGTGCATGTACTTTTTATTGCTCGACATTTGTGTGACGCGCACTTAGCTGTGAGTTTGTGTGGACGCAAGTGTCCAAGTGGTGTTGGTCGTTGAAGCAGAAGAGCTCGTCGGTTCTCGCCACTGAATGCGCTGCTGCTTGCTTGCGGGTTAGTTCTCTTCACCCTGCATTCGCAGTGGCGCTGCGGAGCGGAAGAGTTCGAGTGTCTGAGAGGTCGCACTTGTAAAGAAAGACAGGACTGCAGAGTCCGAGCGAGAAAATGAGCAGCTCGAATCCACTCGAATCCGCAGAAGCAACACCCGTATCATCAAGAAACACGACGACGGGGATTCCATCGGCCGCGGCAAGTACCCCCGTCGAACCCATTGGAGCCAGCAGCGGTGTGCTCGACGACGTTCGCGTTGACGCAGCACTGAAACTCCAACGACTGTTCCGCTGTCGTAATGCGAGGAAGCATTTGCATGCGCTGCTGGCGTCGGTGGTGGAGAAGTTTTACGACCACGACTCGGGTCTCTACTACTATCACAACAAGCGAACGGGCGAGACGACGTGGGAAAAGCCAAAAGTGCTCAAGCAGCACGAAGACCTTGCGCTTTCGTCGATCTACACTGAAACCCAGCAGCAAGTCGCAAGCAATGACGCGAGTGATGGCAGTGGAGAAGCAGGTTCCGGAGAATCTTCGATCGTCGATGACGGCACCAGGTTGGTCGACGTGGAAGAAGAAGAGCAAGATGGGGAGGATGAAGAGCGGGTGGAATCAGGGGAGAACCAAAGTGACGATGATGGAGAGGACGAGGATGCAGAAGAGGAAAGTGGAGACGAGGAAGTAAACGTGAGCAAGAACGAAGGCGGCAGTGGTAACGATGCCTTGGGGTTCACTTCCCAGGAGCGCGAGCTGGTTCGTCAGCAGTTTGACCACTACGATGCCGATCAGAGTGGCTCGATCAGTGCCCCCGAGCTCTTGAAGCTCCTTTCCTCGCTGGGCGAGCAGCTCACGCTGAAGAATGTGCAAGATATGATCCGCGAAGTGGACGCGAATGCGAACGGCGAGGTCGAATTCGACGAGTTCCTCATGATCTTGAAGAAACAAAAGGGGAAAAACCAATACACGGCGTCGCTGGAGCTCGCGCTCCTGTTTGGTCCCAAGGAACTGGCAAATCTCAAGAAACAATTCATCCAGCTGGATTTAGACGGCAGCGGGTTCATCGACGAGCAGGAGATCCAGGCGCTGATCCAGAAACTGGGCAAGAAAGTGGAAGACTACGACCTGAAAGCGATGCTCCTGGAAGTCGACGAAGATGGGAGCGGCACCATTGGCTTCAACGAGTTCCTCAAGATCATCGCGACCATGACGAAGGACACATCAGGAGGTGGTGGGCTCAAGCGATCGGGGTTTGCGGCGCTGCTGGACTTGGGCATCGCGCAGGGGTTGCTCAACGACCTTGGCGACGTGATGAAGGTGTCGCAAGCCAAGTTGTACGAATGGTGGAATGCCGATACGATCGCCGAGCAAAAACGCCTCGAGGCGAAGCGTGAGAGACGGCGCAAGCAGCAAGAAGAGCGACGACTCCAGCAGGAGAAAGACGAAGCTCTGTATCGCGAGCACCAAGCGAAATTGGACGCGATGGAAGCGGCTCGACGCGCGCAGATCGATGGCTTAGTGCACGAGATTTTGTTCGCGGGCGATGGAGTCAATTTCCCAAATGTCGGCCAGTATGCGCGCGTGCACTACGTGGGCATGTTTGAGAAAAGCGGCGAAGTGTTCGAGTCCACACGGAAACGAGGCGGGGCATTGGAGTTCTGTGTGGGTGTGGGACATCTCATCAAAGGATTCGACCTGGTGCTCCAGCGCATGAGCCTGGGCGAGACCGCGAAAGTCACGCTGGCTCCGATGCTGGCGTACGGACTCAAAGGACGACCTCCACGGATCCCTCCAAACGCCACGCTTGTGTTCAAGATTGAGCTCATCAGCATCAAGGAGAAGCTCAACCTGGCACGTGATTTCGGAGGTGGGGGCGACGATGACGGTGACTAACGACTCAAAGCCAAACTACCAATGTTTCATATTGCAGATACATGAAAGAAATGAGGGAAACGGACCAAATAATATAACAACACCGCTCGTTAGCTTCCGGTCGCTCTGCAGTACCGGAGAAACACATCCAGCAGCGCCCACGACAACCCCGCGACTTGGTAATCCCCCTGATCAAACCTGCTGACACTGTTGGTGGTCGCCACCGGCACCGTCCACAGTTCGCTCGGTTGCCATTCCTCAAACGCATCCCAAGTCGGGAAAATGTACTCAATATGGTTTGTAAAGGCACCCGCGATCACCGACGAGTCCGCGCCAATCGTCTGCATCGCCATGCACGTCACCGCGCATTTCAGTTGACCGCAATACGAGATCTTCGAGGGCCATTCATCCGACGAACTCCGATCGTCATCGCCTTCGTCGTCAAACGCCACATTGATCCCTTGCGCGTACGAGCGACGCACGGGGTTGCGCGTCTGCACGATGGCGCGGATCGATGCTTCGCCCAGCACTTTTGAGTCGCGACCGCGGTTGTGAAACAGATCCTTGTACACGCGGTGCATATCCTTCATGGTCGAGTGGATGCCGCCCGCTCCACTGAGCGCGCCACTGTTCGCATCCGGCGCGCACGTCCCCGTCGAAAGGTACTCCTTCTTTGGACCCATGACGCTGGCGGTAGCACCAGCACGCGGTTGTGTGTAAAAGTCCACGTACTGGCTCACAAACCCGCGGTGCACGTTGCGTCCTCCCGAGTACGGATCGTAGTACGTCTTTTTCAGCCCCACCCTCTGAAAAATGTGTTCGTTCAAGTAGAATTCGAGCTTTTGACCGCTCAGCTTCTCAATCACGTACGAGAGCAGCACGTAGTTCGAATCTGCATACGAGTAATCGGTCCCGGGTCGGAACCCCAGCGGATCATTGATGAAGGCGCCGACGTGCTTCGCGATCGATCCTCTGTAGAACGCCACGTCATTTGCAGCAGAGCGGTGGCAGGATTGACGATCCTCCTCATTGTCGCACACCACCGCCGCGTCGTCGACGATACCAGAGCCCATGTTCAGTAAGTTGACAAACGTGATGTTCTCACAGGGCGAGTTCGGAGCTGCGGAGGCAAGACGAGGACACCACTGCGTTTGATTCGCGAAGCCAAATTGCGCAAAGTCCGCTTGGTCTAAATATGCACTCGCAGGGAGCGAGAGGTTCACGAGTCCTCGCTCCTGCAGCTGGTACATCGCGACCGCCGTGAAGAGCTTCGAGTTGCTGCCGATCGGGAAAATGCTGTGCTTCTGCATCGGGACCTCAAACTCTTCGTTCGCGAGCCCCATCCAGTCGCTGAATTTCCGTTCGCCATTGTGGCTCACGCGCACGACGCCTGAAAACTTGTTCATTCGGTAGTCGTCCATGATCGTCTCGAGCTCGATCGTAGACGCGCTCTGCGTCGACGACCACGACACGACCACCAGCACCAGCGTCACGAGCAGCGCAGCGGCAAAACCAATCGTCGCGCGTCCGATGCGCTCCTTGCGGCGTTGCGACGCGGTCACAGCCGCATGCGGCGCCTGATGCGCTTGCGGCTCCTGCAGCAGTGGCAGTTGTTCTGTCATGCTAGCGCGATTAGATTACTCAGTTGGCTTCGTGGGTTTGTGCGCCGGGTTCTTTTTTTCTGTGTGAGTGATTCGAGTGCAATGGATTTCACAATAACGCACCAAGGTGACAGAGGATCTCAAGCGAGCGAGCGAGAGTGTGCGGATTCCGGTACAAGCGGAAATGAATCTCCGGCGCCATCGCGAGTGCCACTGTGGGCACGCGTCCTTCACTTCGCGCTCCTTCTCGTTGGAGCTCTTCACCTACAAAATCGTCCGTCTTCGGATCCCTCCGAAATGTATTTTGATTGATGGATGAGGAGAGATGGTCTGTCTTTTCTTGAACCCAATGTCACGCAGGACATGGGTGTGCAGTATTTATGGTGGAATCTCCGTGAAGTAAAAGTTTGGTTCTTCATGGACACGCTTGAGGGATTGATAGATGGACATGACGAGTGTGAGAGGGAACCGCCAGCGTCTGCAGCTTCAGTGTCCCTGCGAAAGTGCGACAGGTGCGACTCGGGAGTCAGGTGTCGTCGTCTCAAATGCCAAAGAGACGAACACCACTCCAATCCACCCTCTCCATCTTCCATCTTCTGGCATCCGTTTCGGTGCGTCTGCTACGAAAGAAGCATAGAAGCATGCACAGGGAGCCGTAGAGTGCACTCAGAGCACCCAATGCTTCGATGCAATCACATGAAGTGATACCAAAAGGAGACAACTTTCCGAAAGTGGACGAATGACCCAAACTCGCATGTGACCTCTCTCCCTCTCCAAAACAATAAAATCTACAATTGAGAAACCACAGTGCGGTCTCCATAAAGTGTATACCATTTGCAATATGGGTTCAATGGGTTCGATCATTGCCAGCATACATACTTAAATGAAGAGGCACAGTTTGGCACTCTCTAACTCTCTGTGAGCACCAACTGAATAGTCTGGGTGCTATAAAACGCGTGAGTTTGCTGATTCACACAAAAAAGAGAGGAGGGACCTATGCTACTTCATGCCTTGTTTGAAATGATGCATACTTGTGGAGTGCGTGGGAGCATGTATGGCAGGGTCGGTCACACTGACTGGATCTATTCAGGTCAGACCAAAATGGAACAGCCATTTGCAAACACGCAACACCGGCAACAAAAGCGCATTTGCGAAGCGAAACATGGACGAATGCTGCAAGGCGTGCTGCGTGGGCTGCATCGAAGGCATCTGCATCGCGGCGTGCGCGACCGTGTGGTCGCTGTGCTGCGATATCGTCTGCCGTCCCGCGTGTAATCGCTGCTGCAATAGCTGCTTTGACAAGTGCGAGAGCTGCTGCGCCTGCGGGTCGCGGAAAGACAGGACCTACAGCTACGACGAAGCGTCGAGCTCATCGACGGGGGAAGCGGCGTATGGTCCGGCTGTTGAGGTGGTCCCCGTTGCAGTGCAGCCGCCGAAGACGCCGCCACCAGGAGGATACTATCCAGAATCCCAGCACCACCCTCCACCCGAAGGCTACGTTCCTCCTGTTGCTCCAATCAACGAGGAGATGAGCCGACGCGTTTAGTATGAAACAAGCAGCGAATATTTCCTGTCTCTAGTGGTCGAGTGGAGCTCTTCATGGACTGTTCTGTTCCGTATGGACAGTGCAAGGAGACGAACGAAGGCGAGAGAGAGCTCGCAGGAGAGGATTCGTTTTTGAACACATAGACGAAGGTTGACCACCACCAAGAAAATACACAAAAGAGATCAAAGCTAAGCTATCACGTACATGCGTCCGAGCCATGCCATCCACCTGCGTTCTCGCGAATTAGGTTTGGAGCTCCAAAATTTCCTTCATCGGTGTACAAAATCTGGTGCCAGCAAGCCACATGCAGTGTGACTCTTGTGATTGGGTTCACTCGAGGAAGAACCCGGCTTCATGGACAGGAGGAGCGCACTTGCTTAATCATACATCGATGGCTCGCATCCCCGAGATGGTGAAAACTGAGGTTGCCGAGAAACGATGCTGCGCACGTCACAGATTTTGTCAGACACATCCTCCCACATACGATTTACAAGTATGCACCCGTCACAGATCCTGTGCGACATGTCGACATCGTGTTTGTCAGCGGATTTTTCCCCATTTTTCCCACTGTGCACAACCAAAGTGCACGTTGGACTTGTGATGTTTTGGACAAGGAAGCAACTCGCATGGATGTCCATGCTGTAGGCGCACATGCGCTATATGCGTGAATGCTTCGCCATCGACTGCTGAGTGTATTCGCCACATGTCGGTTCATTATCCATTTTGCCTCAACCAGCAAATCCAACCACAAAAACAGCAAGTTACCTGCACCACTCGAGCGCTTGCTTCATCCCCTCAAACCTCCTCAACCAACCGACCAAGCACAAGTCGCTCTTCTTCAACCGATAATGTGCGACGAACTCGCTTCCTGCCTCTGCGGATACATGTGCTGCTTCTGCTGCGTGAGCGCCGCCGACTCCGACAGCCGAAGTCGTCGCCGGGAATACCACCAGAACGGTGCGCGCCACCATGCGCCAGTGTACGTGCAGCCCGTTGTGGTCACGACAGTCCCCATGAATGGCAAAGCGCATCGCGGCCACCAGCAGCAACCGAATGGATACTACTACGTGCAAACCACGTCCCAGAGCAACAACCACGTGCTGTATCACCCCACGCAATTCGGTCCCCAGCACAACGGCAAGTATCGCAGGTAGACAACCATCTAGCATATCAAAAGGAACACAAGTAGAAAACACGCGCATCAAGTGAATGTACAATATAAGCGCCGCACACGTCGAAATCGCAACCATCCGAGGTGGTACATTGAAACCTCCAAGCATAATCGGCAAAAATCAAAATAGTTGACGCAAATGCCTCCGGTATATGGAGTTCCCTGACACAAAGAGCGTTGTTCATGCTGACCTATTTAATGGAGATCTCGAACGCTCTCTTCACGAACGGAATAGTTGAGCTCCTCCTTGATTTCGTTCGCAGTATGGCTGTCGAGACCTCACCAATCAACCCATTGAACGCTCTCGTTGTTCTTTTGCATGAATGTATTGATTGCTTTGTTGCTGTTGAAGTGGTGCTTTTCTTTCGATCGGAAAATCCAAAAAAAAGGGAAAAAAAGAAGAACGATAAAACTCTACTGTGGGGAAAAGAAAGCCAACTCGATGGGGCGGCAGGCTCGCGCAATCCTTGTCGTGGGCTCATTCGAGTTCAATCCGCTTGGCGTCCACGCCATTTTGCTTCATTTCTTCGTCACCATCTCCGCCGCCCAAACTATTCCATGACCCCAGATCCCATAATTACTCTTACATGAACGCTTCTTCATCAAAGTCATCATCGTCGTCGAACTCGTAATCCATCTCCATAAAGTCCACTTTCCAACGCAGAATGCCACCGATACCACCGAACCCTTGGCAGAATTGCGAACCTTCCTGGGACTTCGCCGTCACAAACTCGAGCGTCGTACCGAACTGCTTGTAGTTGTTCGCAAACCATTCGACAAGCGGAACTCGCTCGACGGTTTCCAACTTGGCACCCGTCTCGGCGTCAATGAAGTTCGACGCCACATTTTCTTCCGAAGGAGACAGAATCTTGAAGGACTCCACACCTGTGGTCTCGTTGCGCAGCGTGAAGCGGTGGTGCGGCAAGTCTTCCCACAGGATCAACGTCTCGACGGCACCGAGGTCCAGCGCCTTCATCGTATCGCCCACCGAGAAACAGTACTTGCCCGTGTCGAGCGCGATCTCTTCCATGTACTTCACGATCAGCTTCTTCTCCTGCACAAACTTCACGTTCGCCAACGTCTCCGCGGCCAACTCAATCGCTTGGTTGAACCCGTTTTCGCCACCGTACGACACATCGACAATCTTCACGACGATTTCCAAAAGACGCTTGTCGAACATGTCACTGCCGTTCAACTCGTTCTTGAAATCGGCCGAACCCGCGAGCACCAAGTTCGCGATGTTTGGGCGATCGTTCGTGATGAACACCTGCGTCGCCATCTCCGCGACCTTACGCACAAAGTTGTGACGCTTCTCCATACGGATACGCGCGAAACGCAACGCGGATTGACCACCACGACCGTGCTTCTTTGGCAAATCGACCGAAAATTTGTGCAGGATCTCCCGCGAGTTACCGGCGACCGTACCGTACAGCGCGCCGTTACCATCCATGATGATGAACCCAAAGCGATCGTTGTCTTGCAACAATTCGCCCAACGCTTCAGTGTGGAACTTGTTGTCACACATGTACAGCGACGTGTTGATCGGCTTGAACGGTTCGAAATCGATGTTCACACGCTTTTCCTTGCCTTCGTCGGTGATAATCGTACCACAGTAAATGATCAGTCCGTTGGGCGGGCACTTGTTGTACAATTTCAACCGCTGCTGGGTCGACGTAATCGCACCGAGCACCGAGAGACGATTCACACGCGACTTAATGTTCGACGCCGTCCCCATTTCGTCGGAGAGCATCTTCGACACACGCGAGATCTGGTCCTTTGGCGGGATGATCAACGAAATCATGCTCGTACCATTACTGCACACACACACAAAGAGAGGAGAGAGACATTTTAGCTTTTTCCGCATCCAATGGATCTTCCGTCAACCACCATGTACAAACGTCAGAAGACGCAAAGCGGAACACGCACCCTCTGGCGAGCTGGAGGTTCTTGATGAGCTTCTTCACCTTGAAGAGTTCGACTTGGTCGTCCACTGCATTCGTCGCCATGATGCTTTACCGCGAGAGAGAGTGCTGGACCTAAATGCGGAGATTGTTTCCCCCTTTTCGCTGCTGAAGATTGGTTGTAGCTCTTGGTTCTCGCGATCAGTGGTTTTGCCTGCCAACAATCCAGTCCAATCAAAGCACTCGAGTAAATTACAAAGATCGCACTGCTGGATCGTTTGCAATTGCAAAACTAGACGTCTTGAGCGATGAGGAAACGGGTGGATCTTCTATTTTAGCCAGTCACGGCGAGCTGCGACACTAAAATGAACCAATCAAGCTGCCATGCACACTCCCACTCGCTGTTTGTTGTCGACTCAATTACAGAACTAGCCTCGCTATGGAAACTAATTGTTTCGTGGAATCCATTTGAGAGCTCAACCTGCTTTTCCTATGTGTACTGCAGATTTGGGTTCGCACGATGGTGTTCGTGAGGCACATCGCCCACGAGATGCAATGCGTGAGGCAACACGTCTTCAATCGCGGAAAAGTTCTCGAGCACAGCCTTCGGTTTGCCTGGGAGCGTGACGATCAGGGTCTGCGCGCGGATCCCAGCAACGGGGCGAGACAATATCGCCTTCGTCGTGATCTTCATCGAGCTTTCCAACATCGCGATCACGAAACCAGGGGTTTCTTTGTGCAGAATAGCCTGAAGCAACGGACGCATGCATCGCTGGTTAGTGGTGCCCAAGGTATGCAGAAGAAAAAAGAGTCTGTGTGTAAAAACAGCCATACTTTGATCGCTTCGGGTGTGACGTCACGAGGACTGAAACCGGTTCCCCCCGACGTCAACACCAAGTCGACGGCTTTCGTATCTGCCCACGTCGTGACCATTTGCTGGATCTGGTCAATTTCATCCGGGACAACTGCGGTGTCTACGATACGAATCTTTACGTTTTTCATTTGGTGGAGCACATTGGTCATGGCGGGACCGCTGAGATCTCTCGATTCACCCTTCGAGACCCTGTCACTGATCTGCTCAACTCGAAACAAAGAGAGCATGCGTGAGTGGACATTGCAATCAACAGCAACAACATGCAACGAACCGTAAGAACTGCGGCTCGAAACTCCTTCAATGGTGCAGCAGGCTTGGCATCCGCATGGCCAGGAGCTGGCGCGGCAGCGTTGTGGTCATGGTGGCGATGCGTAGTTGCAATGTGTCCCGCAATGTTTCCAAATGAGCTGTCAAGAACGTACGCTTCGACAGCGTCGCCAGGACGAATCTCCGTCCCAGTCGGTAGACTCAGCAGCGCGTTCGCGTTACGGCAACTTGGAGCACAGTAAACGAATGGTGAGCTGTGTTGCGTGCGAGACTCGCTCCAATTAAGACTCAACATCGCAGCGTTATACTAAACGACGCACCTCAAGAGTCGGGAGCTGATTTGGCGTCCCGTACTCGTCGCCATAAACTTGAGCTGCTTCGCATCCCACGCAATGGAGGCGCGATGGAACTCTGGACGTTCAAGATCCAACTTGATCGCATGAGACAGCGTCGCGTGGATCTTGGTATGGTGGCATTTCTCCAGCGGCAGTCCACGCAAGCGCTTGAGCGCGGGATGAACAAGCAAGTGACAAGTCGTGAACGAGCTCACTGGGTTCCCAGGTAACGCGAACGCGAGTTTCTTTTCGCCATCAACGTCAACCGTCGCAAACGTCGTGGGCTTGCCTGGTTTCATAAAGAGACGGCCAAAGTGCACGGTTCCGATTCGCTCCAAAAGAGGCTTGATCAGATCGTGATCTCCCTGCAGAGGTGCATCAAATGCAAAAAACTCAGAACGGGTTTGATTCCTGTGCACGACTACGAGAAGGTTTTCGACCACACTCACCATGCTAACACCTCCGCTCGTGATCAGCACATCCACTTTCTTGAACGCGTCTTTAATGGTTTGCTCCAAGGCATCCTCGTGGTCGCTGCACACCCCCAAGTCGATCGTGTCGACATTCCATTCGGAAACCAGCGAGAGCAGCATCGGGCGATTGCTGTCGCGGATTTTCCCTGGCGTCGTCGTCGCCGAAAAAGCCTCAACGAGCTCGCTCCCAGTGGATAGCACACCAACAATAGGGCGACGGTGGGCTTGAACTTCCGTGACTCCAGCCTAGTTAGCAGCAAAAGCGAATCAAAAGCAAACTCGGTCAGTTCTGCGATGTTGAAGCTAGTCAGCACAGCTGCTCTTGCGAACCGCTCACCGTAGCCAAGAGCCCGATCTCTGCCGACGTCACAAGCTCGTGCGCATCAACGAGCAGCTCCCCAGGCATGATATCGGAGCCAACGCCACGAATGTTTTGTCCGATTTTCACTCCTTTCAGGATCTTCACCGCGACTTCTGCTCTGGCAGCACCACTACCTTGCGCTTCATCGCTGTAAACCCCTTCCGTGTCTTCGATCTTGACGACAGCATCAGCGCCTTCTGGCACTGGGGATCCTGTGGTGATGTACGCGACTTGACCCGCCACAAGTGCCTTGTCCGGAGCATCCCCCGCTGCGATGCGCTCAACGACTGGGAACTGAACACACATGCGTAGGATGCAGGAGTAAAGCCTATGAGTTTCATGCCATGTCGGTGCTAGCCGAGAGAGGACCAACACGCACAAGACGCTACCTCGCCTTCCCCATCCGCAGCCACAACGGCATACCCATCCATGATCGACGCTCGGAACGGAGGAAGCGGCTCCTATTTTTGGTGGATACGCATGCACAGATCCACAAGAACATAAACAAGAAGTAAACAAGGCAACACCGTGGACCAGTTTGCGTGGATGAGAGCGAACACAGCAGGCAGCAACAACGGCAGCACTCACCGTGCTCAGCACCGGCTCCGCGAGCACATACCCGACAGCTTTGTGCGCTGCCAGAGCGACTGTTTCCAATGGCGTCGCGTGTTGCAGCACGAGATCCACAGCCGCTTCGACGCGAATCATGTCGTACGCGCTTTCACGGCGCGTCGTCGACACACCTTCGCTCCCGCAGTCGCATTCCCCGCCCATACTTCTGCTGATGATGATATCTTCACTCTCCCTTTTCTTGATCCTTTCACTTTTTCCTTGCATGCACAAACACTCACATTTTATTTTGACATGGTGACTATTTCACGTGGCCCACATAGATACAGGCACATCCCCGTTTTAGCGTGGGACAGACTAGATTGGGATCCTGACCGCAATTTGTGACGAGTTCTCATCGCTCAGAAAGCGAAAATGGCGCTCCAACTCGTTCGTCGCATGTCGCGCTATTCGTGGCTGCGGCTGCTGATCACGCTCGCGATCTATCTGCTCGCGGTCCCTGGCACCGTGCGCTCGTCTGCGTTTGGTAATGTCGCGAATGCCCAAGCGGAAGCACCAGCGCAACCCGCAGCGCATGATGCTGCGAAGCGAAACATCGCCGACGATGAGATCCGCATCTACTATTGCTCGTCGTGTGGCTTCCAGCAGAATTTCCAAGAAGTGAAGCAGTACTTGGAGGATAGGTACCCGCATCTCATCGATCGCGTCCATGGCGCGAATTATGAAGTCGAGCCGATGAAGAAGGTATGGAACTGCATGGAAATGGCTGTTTCTGGGAGGTGATGACCGATGTATCTTTTTGTGTGTGTGTGTGGTTATTTTTCAGATGGCTGCACAGTTTCTGGGGTACACTCAGCTGTTCGCGATGGTGCTGATGGTGTTTGGCGACTATGTACGTACTTGTACCATCCCTAGGAAGCAGTTTGCAGTCTCTCTCGCTCTCTGGAACTATGGATGCTAACCAGCGTACTGGTGTTCTCGGTAGATTTTCCGCACGCTTGGATTAGACACCACATTGCTCCAGAAGGCATTGGACAACCGCATTGGGTGCTTTGCCCTGATTCTGCTCATGGGCTCGATCTCGCAAGGCATGGTCTCCACCGGAGCCTTTGAGGTGTTTTTGAACGGTGCGAGAGGTTTACTCAGCAAGCGGAATGGAATGGTCGCTTGGCTCCCACTGACGTTTGCTTTTGGTGTGCAGGCGATCTCGTGTTTTCGAAACTCGAAGTGGGACGGTGGCCAACATTGGAGGTACGAGTATACATGCTGCATTCGAGACAGTCCCCCAGGGATGCCTAACGTTTCCTTCCTCTCGTTCCCGCTATGCTAGGAGCTGTCGAGTCTCCTCGACGCCAGAGGTTTGGGCGAGCTCTTCTAAACGGTTCCCAGATGCCTTCATTTTGTTTATGCCAAGGAAGAATGGGCACACAACCTCATTTGGTGGTGGTACCACCAGGAGTGGATGCCAAAGAAACCCAGCAGTTCTTGCATGCATTATGCAGAAATCAAATAAAAAAGAGGTTAAAACTCGTCATCAAGAATGGCAAAAGCGTTGTCTCCCCGAACCAATTGCGTGGCAATGGAAAGCAACGAAGCTCTCCGCTTGTATCCTTCCCGCGAAAAGGAGAAGGAAAGGTTGAGGTCTGCATGAGAAAGAAAGACGGGGTTTCAAAAGGATGGATTGCAGTTTACATATACGCGTGCGCTACTAGTCTACAATGCGCGTTTGCAGCTCCGATCGGTTGTGCGTTTGCCCATTTCCTTATCTTTTGTAGTACTGGGGTGTGGGTTGCACGTAGTAGTATCCATTTTGCCGCTGGCCGTGATGGTGCGCGTGGCCATGCACGGGGACTGTCGAGACGACCACAGGCTGCACGTACGCTGGCGCGCGGTGACCATTGTGGTATCCCCGATGATGGCGACGTCGGCTGTCGGAGTCGGTGGCGTTGAGGCAGCACATGCAGCACAAGGAACCGCAGAGACAGGAAGCGAGATCATCGTCACACATTGTTGCAGAAGAGACTCGGTCGGTTTTGAGCAAGTGCTTGAGTTGTTGTTGTTGTTTGGCTTGTGTAGCTGGTGAAGCGAATTTGAGAATGAGTGAGACGGACCTGTCTGCTCAGCGCGCAAAGAAGGAGAAGCAGGGCAAGTCGGTGGGTGGTGGAAGCAAGGGTCCATTTGATCTAGAACAGTATTGGACACACATGGAATGCTCCTTCACACATCCCGAGTCGGTGAACACCTCGCGTTTGCGACTTGGCTCAAAGGGGATTTTCTGATTTTCTGTGCTCAAAATCCCCGAGTTGTTAAACAGACACAGTTTGAGCGAGCAAATCAGAAAATCCCCCTTGAGAAACCGAGTCCAACGTGCACGAAATGTGGGAAAAGAACAAGTGTCCACAGTTGCCGTTGAATAGACAGACGAATGTGTCGCACCACCAACATATGTGACGTGTGCATACTTGGTCGTTGTAAGACTCGTGTTGATGTGGCTCGAATGGGAGATGATGGATTCTGGAGTGTCTGGAATGCGATGGCGCCGTGTTTCTCAGCGCCATCGAAAGCAGACAGCTTCTCCCTCGCGACAGCGGAACGAGAGCATCTTCCTATGTGCACCGCAGATAGGATACCGCCAATATTCCTGAGCAAGCTGCGAATGCATTCGGTGGAGTGAATGTGCGTGTTCGAGGCAAACCCTCTGCTGACGATCACTCGATTGCTTTTGTTTTATGATTTCATTCGAGCCCTCTTCTTCGCGAGTCGTCGTGGAGAGTGTCCCTGGAGAAGATCGATGTATCAGCTCGTTGAAGCGCTTATCGCACTCATTTTCTTTCGGGGAGTCGATGATGGCGAGTGAGCAATTGGCGACAAACCCTCAGCGAGCGTGTGCTGCAGAATGACCTTCGCGTACACTGATCAGTTGATGGATGCAGGCGGTGACTTCGATGACGACCATTTCGTGTGACTTTTGTGTCTCTTGAAAAGCGTCTGCGAACGAAGCTAGTGAGGAAATTTCTTTCCCCCACAAACAGCTTAGAATGAGGAAACGCGCAATGTGGCTACATGTTTTCGTCCGATAGATGGCTACATGTGCAATGAAGCAAACCAGAGTCCAGGAGCTCCATGCTCAGAATGTAGTGCTACCGCAGCGAAGAGGATGCAGTGGTGTTGTGTGTGTGAAGGGATGGAAGTAGAACCACAGACGGCATGGCTTTCTCACAGATGCGTGTCAAAAACCTGCCGCAGCTCTGACTCTCCCTAGAACTTGCTTCTATCTGTCACTCTCGGATGAGTTCCGCCACGCACACCTGCGATTGACTTCAATAGTCCGCTATGACAATGTGGATAGTTGGTGGAGCACGAGTCTGTCACTGACTCCTCACTCTTCATGCGCACGTGCCTTGATGGCATGATCGCTGGATGGTTCCAGTTCTATCCAATGTGGAGGCGGAGGGTTTTCTGGCATGCGTTGGATGACAAACTGGTCCGTAGCGTCGTCGTCCGCACCTCAAAGCAGCCAATATACACAAGCACGCCGTGCAAGCGTAGCGCAAGAGCAAAGAGGCATTGCCCATTCGAATCGGAGCTGCTCGTGGTGGTGTGTCGGAAGAGGCTGAGCGTCATATGACCATGCCGAGAAACCACATGGTTTCGCAAAAGCTTCTCCATACCAAACTCGGATGAATCCCCTTGTAATGATAGAAGAGCTTTCGATGCTGACTACGACGCTGAGAGAGTAAAATGCTGCCCACAAATGCTTCGAGAAGCACGGTTTGCAGCGGAGCAACGGTTGGGAGGGACCTAAAGAGCCATTCGGAACCGTTCACAACGCCACCACACTCGAAAGTTCTTCCTGAGATGCAATGTTCTTCGAAGTGCCACGCTTTTCTCTCTCTTTTTCCATAAAGAGAGGAAGAAAAGCTAACGTGGACTCCTTCGACCGAACTGACGCTGACTCGCGTCGCTTCTTGCTTGCTCTCAGTGTTAACGTGTCACCTACGAACATGTTCCTTCTTCCACACATCGCTCCATTCCATTTTATCCCACCACACACCCTCACTTCAATCCCGATTTGATTTGCTGGGATCATCCGGCTCGTACCTGAACCAAGCAAGAAAACAAGCGAGGATCGGAAGGTTCCGTTCGATGCTGCGTAGTCGGAGAGGAACGAGAGTTTCGAGCGTGTGGGAGATTGGCCACAGAGACGAACGTAGATGCATGTCCACGTGAATGTCGCTTTGCTTCGATGTCACACACACATCGTGGAACCGGAGCAAATGCTGTCGAAGACAACAGAAGCGAGGATCTGGAGCAATACCAATCGGACCTCAGACCCTCTTTTGCTGCAATTGGTATCGAAGTGAAGAACCAGAATTGGAGGTTTACAAACATCAAGAAGGGAGGTTTCACGATGGTCTTTTTTTGTGTTTTACGATGGAGGGGTGTTTGGATTCAGAAGCATGTTTGTGTGGTTCGAAAACGAGATGTGGACCGTTCGAAAACCCTGACGGTCGTGGAAACCAGCTGGCGCGATCCGGTCCACCATGTGGACGGCGCTGAATGGATTTTCTATACAACCAATGAGTGCAGGCGAATCGTGGTTTTTGAAAACAATCAAACAAACAAAAAGCTGCTGTTTGTTTGTGTGAGGGAGGCAGAGGGGGAAGGGGGGAAGGGGACGTCCGTTTGCTTTCCCAGCTCGCGCTTCCAGTTCCCTCTGTCCGCAATTTGGAAAACGCTCCAACGCAAGGCGTGCACGAAACAACAAACCAAAACGAAAAGCGACTTTCTCCCAGAACCGTCATCGTCCGCAACGAGTCAGCGTTCCCGATACGCACGTGATACCGTATATCGAAGCGGAAAAAGAAGAAGAAGACAACCCGCGCGCAAGTGGTTGCTGCTGTGGTGTATATCGCTGGCGTAACTCGTGTGGAATCGAATCGAACCGACAGCATCAGTGCGTTCGTACGTGCGCAAAAAGGGTGGTTCTTCTCTGCGAGCGTCTGTCGTCCGGTTGCACGACTCGTTTGTTTGTTTGTTTGCTTGTTGCGCACACGACTCGCTGCTGCTGTTGCTGTTTGTTGACGCTCCATAGTCGGATCGTTCGGAAGGGCTGCGCACTTGTCAACCCTCTTGTTGCGGACATCCCACCGCTCACCCTCGCAAATCTGCAAGTGCGCGCGCGTGCGGAATCGAGGCGCTCAAGGGAAACCGAGTGGTGTGTATACATAGCCAACGACAACGCAGTACGCTGCTCGGAAAGAACGGCGACGACAGGCAGCAGCACATCAACGCAAGCGGAAGGACGCGGTGGTGAGAGCAAGACACGATGCCAGAGGTGCGGACGAGGATGATGATCCGTTGGGTTGGTCGAACGCTCGGAAGAACTGGGAGAGGACTGACGAATGCGTGCTCTCGTTCGTGTGGATTATGTGTAGAGTTTGGCGTTTGCAGCGGCGCTGCCGACGTTTGTGTTCCAACATGTGGCGTTTGACGTTTCCGTGAAACTCGTGGATGAAAACAAAACGATTGTGACAGGGTGGGCGAGCATAGCAAACGGAAGACGAATGGGAGAGATGCAGATGGGACTGACGTTGTGATGTGTGGATGTGTGTGGCGATAGTGTGAGCAAGTCGCTAGTGGTGACGCTGCGGTACCATGACTCGTACGATATTGTCGCAGACCAGTCCGATATGGTGCGACCATGACACCCCTTGCAGGAGATGCGTGCTTTCGCGACTGATGGCTCATGTATACTTTGTGTGTGTGGGTTGCAGGTGGACATGGTTCAGCCGGCGACGATCGATGCGGCGAGTGGTCTCTGCCAGTTTGGCGTGGTTCTCAAGACACTCACGGCATCGAACGAAGGACGAGCCTTCTGCCTTGAAGTGCGTTCGGCGGATGGAGGTACGAAACCAGACACGGGTGTGCGTGAAAGAGTGACATCGCGACACTGACCTTCCACCGAATGTCGCTGCATTGCATTACTAGATGTCGAATCCGTCTTTTCGAGTCCTCTCACAGTCGTGAAGGAGAAGCTTCGCATCGTCCAGCAGCCCCCAGATGTGTGGTTCAAGGACGAAGGCGGTCGCGAGAAATGCATGACCGTCACGCTCATGCTGGAACCAGCTCCTGGTGCCGTTGTCGAAGACCGAGTGGTACTTTCTTGTTCCGACATGCGACTTAATGCGCGGCGATCTGTTGTCTAACGCTATTCTACAATTACCGCAGATTCCACTTGAGATCCGTCTGCTGTACGAATCGGGCAATCCAGTCTTGAATCAAAGCATTCTGCGCCTGTTTCCAGATATGCGTCCAAATATGTCGCGTGGCCGGGTGACGATTTCGTTCCGCATCGATGATGTTTCCAAGAACCACCAGGGACAGTCCTTCATTTTAGAAATCGCACCGGAGAAACAAGAATCATCTTCGATGTTCCAGGAGATCGCACCTGCGAAGACGTCGATCATCGCGATTCGCTCGAAGCGGAACAAGCGGAAGCTTACGGGAGGCACGAGGGCATCACCCCGCAGTGTCGCAGGAACTCCTCGAGCGAACCTGATGATGATTCCTCCCCCCATGGCGACTCCGATGGTCGTAGGCGGAGCAGGTCCTTCCTCCGCGCAGCGGCAGCGAAGAGTCATGCATGGGACGCCAACAAACAACCGTAAGTAGCGACACATTTTGGTCTGTCGGCGCTCATCTGTGCTGACTTGTCCGTGTGTATGACTTTTTTTCCGCATAACCAAGAATACGCCATGATGGCGCACCATCCGCCGTCAGGTCGTGCAGGGGAAATGGCCATGTCACAAACTGCAACGTGGTCAAGCCATGTTCAGAGCGGGACGCCAATGCACGCGACAACGACTATGCACGCGTCAACGCCAATGCACGCGTCAACGCCAATGGCTTCGCCAGCAGCGAGTACGACTGTGGAGTGGAAATTGGCAGGCTTCGAGATCAACGCAGATGGGTCGCAAAATGTGTCGCGTCCAATCTATCGTTGCCCACAATGCAAGCGCTTGAACGACGTCGAGATGATGTCAAATGGAATGGCCGAGCATAGTCCGCAGTGTGTATTTTCCAGTATGATGTACCGCTCTCAAATGGAAGGAGCGGCTCAGCAACAACAGCTGCAGCAGCAGCAGCAGATGCAGCAGCAGATGCAGCTGACCCATCAACACTACCTCTCGACGAACGGAACGCCTCGCCAGTACCAGCTACAGCACCATCCGTCTATGCATGCGTCTACTCCGATGACGATGTCACGCCCGGTTTCAACTGCTGTGTCATCCATGGCTCCTCTCGAAGTGGCAACGGACATGAACTCTTCCGCTCAGCACTACCAGGTCTCTGACGAGAACACAGACAACTCTCCAAAGACGCTCGCTGCTCTCATGAACTCGAGTCATCGTCCAGCGTTGACTATTTCTCCGTACATGAACAAAGTCACCGGGAGCGACGATGGGAATGGGGGAAGCCATGACTCGGGTTCCGAGACCAGTCCATCGCAGCAACAGATCGCGAGTGCAGGCAACCTTTTCGCAAGCAATGCTTTCCGAAACCAAATGGAGATCACTGAAGTGTCGAACCACGCAAGCGCCAGTAAACAGTCTGCATTCTTGGAAGAAAAGCCAGAGCACGATAACCAAGACCCTGCAGACGACTCGAATCAGTACCAGCTATCGATCGAAGATAACAGTGCGACACTATCTGTAGGCGTGGGCACTGCGCTATTCAACGAGATGTCGAGTATGGGCATCAGTCTCGACTCGTTTGACAAGCCCGGAGGCGGATTTGACTCGAGCAACTCGTTAGCAGACTTCGCTGGTATGGGGTCAGCTAGTGATGAAGACCAGGTGTTCTACATCCTTGCGCGAATGTACACCGACGTACAAAGCCGCAAGCTCGGTTTACCTGCATTCGATCAGTTCCAACGGATGGTAAGGATTCTCCTTCTCCTTTTTCTGCTCTGACTTGCGTTGCTCACCAATGTCGTTTACGTTTTGTGATTAGCTCGGATTCTATACAGAAAGTCAAAACGATGCGCAGACTCAAGTTCTCTTCCACGCGCTGCAGGATGTGGGTCTCCCCGAGAAAGAGCAAGTAGACATCACCAATCGTTTCAATCAAGAGCTCCAACAAAACTCGGATGCCGTCCACTCGCTGCCAAAGTATCAGCACAACCTGATCATGCTTCGTGAAGACGCGCTCATGTATTATTGGAGCCAGTCGATTCAGTGTTTTGGCGTGAACTAAGCAAATTGCCCGACGAAGGACCGCAACAGCTGCAACCGCAGGAGCCTGACGTGACCATGGCGACAGAGACGAGAGTTGCAAGAGCTACGCGGGAGATAGAAGCACGTTGTTTGGAAATGGAGTGTGTGTATGTGTGGCGTGTTTGCATGGAGAATAGTACACTTGATGGTTTTCTGGTGTGTGTTGCTCGTTTCCATTCGGTTTCTGCTCACTCGTGCTCATGTCCAGTGACGTCCAATCTGTAAATGATAACTCGGCCGTAAAAGTCGGTACTTCGGCTGAAGGTGATGCGGAGCGCATTGATTTGCGCCACTTTGCAGGGAAACACCTGCATCTCGTTCGCATCGTCTGGGTCCACATCGAGATCTGTCAGCTGTTCCCATTGCTCCGTGGACACATTCTTCACGTGGACTTGGACATCTTGGCCGACAAACCCGCCTTGGAACATGATGTCCAGGGTCTCGACATCGACGCTGCGCTGGAATTGCAGCAGAATCTGCTGCGGACTGCCCTGCGCCGAGTTCCAGCACGTCGTGACGTCGGTCGTGAGCATGTTGTCGGCGCCATAGAGCTTCTTATTGCGGTCCAGCACAGAGGACACGCGGCATGTCGTTCTTGGGTCGCTCACCAGCGAGCGCGGCGCTGCATGGGTGGACACATTCGCATGGAGCTCTTCGCTTCCAGCCATTTTCTGACTCGACTCTTTCACGGTCACATTTGTTCGCTCACTTTTTTGATTTCTTTCCATATTTGTGTGTGGGCCACATGAACCTCTCAACCCACTTCAAACTCCATGTGGGCCACAACAAACTCATCTCGGGTGGGTTTCTGGGTTCTCTTCTCCACCATACCCACGGGTTGTTCCATGGTTTCGAAACACTATCGGTTTGTATTCCAGAGAACATTTTCCAACTGGGTCGTGGGTAGTTGCTGACCCGCGGGTTCAGATTTTGTTTGTTTGTTTTTGGTGTGGGCTTTTAGTTTTTTCCCATGTCGCGTGTGTGTGCATCAAATGAACCAAACAAAAAGGGGGAGCTTCTGGAACATTGACCAACAGGCAAACAAACACCAGCAACACGCAACAGCAGCAAAGACAAGATGACGAAAGCGTTGTGGGCTCCCGTGAAATGGGCGCAGCGTAAGGACTCGATCTACGTGACCGTCGACCTCCCCGACGTCAAGGACGAGAAAGTCAAGCTCACCAACACAAACCTCACCTTCTCGTACGTATCCAAACACAGAATCCATGCTGGTTTCTTCGTTTTGTATTTTGTATTTTGTATTTTGTGTATGGATGGATGGATGTGTGTGTGTGGTGCATTGACTGACTGTGCGGATGCGTATACCTATTCTAGCGGTACGAGCAATGGACAGAGTTACGAAGTGACGTTGGACTTCTTCAAGGAAGTCGACGTGGACGCGAAGGAGAGCATCTGGGCGAAAGCCGCCCGCAACGTGCATTTCCACATCGTGAAGAAAGACCAGGACGCCGAGTTCTGGCCGCGTCTGCTCTCGGACAAGCACTTGGAGAAGACGAACGTGTCGGTCGACTGGTCCAAGTACGTCGACGAAGACGAAGAAGAAGAGCAAGGCGGGTTCGACATGTCGGCGCTGAACGGCGGCGGCGGCTTTGATATCAACCAGATGATGGCGGCGCAGAATGCCGGTCTCATGGGCGGCGAAGAAAGCGACAGCGACGACGAGAACTTGCCCGACTTGGACCCATAAGCTCTTTTTAGCCACACGACCAAGAGAACGTTTATGTGAGTACACACACACACGCACAGAGGGCAGAGTCCTCACAGGATGGAAGGAAGGAGAAGAGTTGATGTTGTGTGTTTATTGATGTGCGGTGGGGTCGCTGATAGAAAAGAGTTTCTATTTTTTTCTTTATCGACGTAAAACAGCTACGAAATGGCAATTGAGCTCTCTGTCTCCCTTTCTTGCGAGTTTTGTTTGCATGTCTGTTGCACAATGTTGTTTTTGTGTATCTCGCGCACCCTTTCGAGAACAGGAAACAGGGTCTTGCAACGCAACGCAACCAACCAAGCATACACACAATGAAGCAACGTATTGCTGCTCCTACTTCATATTTCATACGTTAACTCCTTAAAATCCCTTACAACTGTTGCTCCTTCCTTGCTGCCGCCATGTCGGTTCGTTTCCCATCACCATTCACAAATTCAAAAACAAATGCACACACACAGCACGCATTCCGCCTCACCAACCCATATACAAAAAAGAGCAAACCACTTCTCGACGCCAACCACGTTCGTTGTGCACGATGCTTGCAACAAACCTGCACACTTGGGGACATGTTGTTTTGTGTCGCCTCTTTCGTTTTCTCGTTGCTTCATTTATTTTTTCATGCCGCAAGACAAAAGAGCCCCTTGTCATCCGGATGTTTGCGGAAGCGCATGTTGGAAAACAAAATCTTGCGCACCGACGATTTCCACACGGGGGACTTGCGCTGATCACTACCGACACGAGATGGATGGGGACATCAGAGACACAACGTTAAACAAGTGCTGTCTCCGCTATCCGCGAGACTGCAGTTCGCACCTTTCCAGTTTCCAGTTGAGCTGACTTTCGTACTGCTTCTCCACAAAATCGCAGATCTCTTTGAATGTTCCCTGTCCCAACCAGCAGCAGAAAGGGAAGAACAACAGGTAAACCATGTCAGCTTCATCTTTCTCGCTGTCTCACACACTATGAAGGTCACGCGGAGACTGCGTACTTTGCCCTGAGGGAGCACGGCCAATGCATGCGATATCATATCGCCATACGTTACACTCGCGACGGGCTTGCGGTATTCTAGTGAGCACCAAGTAGGTTAGCCATATATCGTAGCGTTAGTGAAAGCAGGCGGTCAGGTAACCTAGACATCATGCATGGACAGGTGCGTACGATTCTCAGGGATCTCGGAGGGATCCTGGTCTTGGCAGGTCGGGCAATACCACGTCTCTGGGGGATCTTTCGCAGGGTTCAGCCCAATGCAACTCATATGGTACCAATTCGAGCGATCGAGGCATTTCTTGTTGTCGCACGCGATCATGTTCCCGAAACTCGATCCCTTGCACACGCAGTACACGCGCGCCTTGCGTTTCTTCTTATTCTTGTTCATATTACTGTTGTGGGTTTTGCTGCTCGTGTGCGGTTTCCCGTTGCTGGTCTTCTTCTCGTAAGTGTCCGAGCTGCCACTCGATGACGGTTTGCGTTTCCGTGGCGTATAGTGAGGGAGCACATCGTAGTCGCCGTCCTGCACCAGATCACAATGGGAGAGAGGGGTGACACATTAGTCACACGCACGCAAAGCAACGCAGAGCAGCACGTACCTCGAGGTGCTCGTCGTCTTCGTCGTCTTCATGTCCATGCTTGCCTTCATAATAATCATCGTACCCATCGTCGTCCTGCTCGGAATCGTCTTCGAACACCTGTGGCGCGTGTGGGTTGCTGTTTTCTTTGTCGTTATCATCGCCACCATCAGACTCGCCATACTCATCCCCATCAGAGTGGCCAAAGTTCTTATGGTTCTTGCGAGGAGCAGCCGACGAGTCGGACGCGCTTGCTGCATGATGAGTCTCTTTCAGCTGCATTACAAATATAAACAAAGAGAGAGAGTTAGCAACACCGTCTACGATTCCGATGCCTCCCTCGCTCGCTAACATGGACCACAGTGCGTACGTAGGACACAAAGGACGAAATGCTCGCATCTTCATCCGCTCGTTGGCATTCCTCATTGAAGTGTCTACAGTCGCAACACAAACATACAAATCCCCCATGAGTCGTCCTGAGGCAAAGCAGAGAGCTCGTTTGGTATCGTCGTTGCAATCACCTTGCAACTGCAACCGCCAATTGCTCGCGGGAGCTCCCAGGGATCTCTTGGATGCGGTGATACGCCATGTACCGCCGCAATGCATTCGCCTACAGCACACACCCAGAGACACACAACATCAATGCTCACCGATCTGCGCATTCGGGACATGCAGTCCATTCCCCCATTTCGTGTCTTCCGCTGCTCACTGCAGCGAATACATATATACATGTATATATATGTGCAATCCACGCATTCGCGTGTGTGGTTGTTCCCTTGCGCACGTACCCGCAATTGCGTAAAGTCCACGGCGACGCTCAGCGGATACTCGTTGCGCACGCTGCGCACGTGCTTCCCGTGCCGATGCACAGACGACTGTGCAATGTCAGTGCGAGCAGCAGGGTGCATCGCCATACCGCCGCCCTCGTGCGCGGCGCCATTGGCGTCCATATGCCAGCGCAGCGGATCCGCCATCTTGTCGTCGTTTGCGTGGGGAATTGTGCGCACTGTTGCTGCTGGGTTGCGTGCGTGTCCTGCGCGGGGTCCAAAAATACAATTCAAGGCAAATAGATTCGGGGTTGAGATGACGATTGATGATGTTGACCCCGCCTGTAGTTTACGAGCTCGTAATTTACATGGCATTCGATGCAAATGTGCACTGGACACAACCTGAGTTATCGTTATACACGGGGTATTAAATGGCTCGATTTGTGCTGATCGCACGAAACATCACAAAAGGAGGGATGCGTCATGCAGCGAAACATAAGCGTTCGCAGGTGGAACAGATCCGCGCTTGACTCAGCGTAGTTTACAGAGAGTGGATGCGACTTCCGTAAATTACTTGCATGACTGAAAGTCACGAAAATTACGGATGTAGCTATCCAAGGTGACGCAAACATTCCCACTCGGTGTCACATTGAGGTTTCTTTCCGTTATATAACCACCCAAGCGACTCTTTTTTGTTTGCTCGGTGCATGCGCTGTTCTTCTTCTTTTTTGTATTTATCTTCTCTGTATTATAAACTACTACTAGCAAACGCTTCTTTCCCACTTTCAAACATCGATCCCCTCGTTTAAAACTCGAACGAATCCACTCTCTGAACCGACTGACGCGTCGCTTCAGTTGACGGTGTTGAAGTTGCAGCTGCTCCTGTTGGAGCTGGAGGCGCTCTTCGCACGATCTCAACGACGCGCGGCGGGATCTCGACGTCGCGATAGCTGCTCGCGGCTCCAGCCGAGGCAGCAGCAGCCTTCAGCTGGGCTGCAGCCACTTTCTTCTCGAGCTCCAGCGCGCGCTGCTTCTTCTGTTCCTCCTTCAGTGCGGCTTCGCGACGGCGCTGGTGCTCGATCTGCTGCTTCTGCATCGTCTCGCGCTTCACGTCGCCGATCAACGACGAGCGCGGCACGGGCGCCATGTATTCCTCGTCGCTACCGGAGGCGCCGCTGTCGTCGTCGTCGAATTGCGCCAACAGCTTCGCTTGGTTCTGCTTCTCGAGCTCTTGCAGTTCCAGCTCGCGCAGCTGTTGCTCCCGTTGCTCGCGTTCGCGCTCATGCTGCTCGCGCTTTTGGCGGCGTTGTAGGTCGAGCAACGCTTCCTGGGTGTGTCGCTGTTGCTGCAATTGCTCGGCTTCCAGTCGCTGCTGCTGCTCGGCTTCGCGCTCGCGTTCGGCGGCGAGCAGCTGCTGCTCCAATGCAAGGCGCTGCCTCTCCTCTTGCTCTTGCTGCTGCTGCAGGGCATGTGCTTGCACTCGATGCGCTTCTTCTTGCTGTCGTCGTGCTTCGTCTTCTTGCTCTTGTTGCTGACGCTTTGCTTCTTCGTGGCGTCTCGTTTGTTCCGCCTGGTACGCTTGCTCTCGCTGCACCTCTTCCAATCGGCGCTGTTCGGCTTCATATTGCAATTGCTCTGTCGCCGCTGCTGCGACAGCTTCTTCCTCCTCCGCTGCTTCGCGTTGCAATTGCTGCTCTCGTTCATGCTGCTGTCCATCATGTAGTTGCTGCAAATCCTCCGATGGCCGCACAAACTCGGATTGACTCGCCATGTTACTTTGTCGCTGGCCGTTGTGCACGCGTCGCGCGATCGTGAAGTTCTGGAAATCCGTAATCGACGTGCTATGGTTCGATGCTGAACCTGTACCCCCTCCGCCATGACCCGAGCCAATCATGCTGCCGGAGTTCGAGCCAATCGACGAGCGCTGCTGCATTGGCGGGTAGACCATCTGGCCGCTGTTGATGCGGAACGCGAGCATGAGCTTGTCGACCCAGTCGTTCATCTCCATCTCGGTCCCTGCGGCCACGAGCAGCCGGCGCTCCGGCGCGTTGACGGCGATGCGCCAAATCGTGGACGCGGAGCTGCCGGTCTTCATCGAGTCCATGGGCATGACCTCGATCATGCCTTCGTCGCAGCCGCTCAGGTCCACTTCGCCTTTCAAGTCACCGTCTTCGAACGTGAAATACTTGAGCTTCGCGGGCGTCAATACAAAATACCGCGGCTTCCAGTTCTTCCGGCCAAACGGTCCGAGCCCCGAGCCTTTCTTGAACAGCACGCCCGTGCGCAAAATCTGGTCGGTGTGGCTCATGATACTTTTCGTCCTTACGCTTGTGTGCTGTGCTGTGTGTTTGCAAGAGCTGTTTGTTTATGAAACACACACGCAAATAAGTGGTATCCCTCGTTGGTGCGGATCGCTTGCTGCCTGGATGGTTGATCGTCCGAGCCACGTCACGATTTGTTTGTTTGCTTTTTCAGTTGGATATCTTATCCTCGAACGCCTTCAATGCCTGTATCCGATCCGTTGTTCTGATAAGAAAAGCGAATGCAGCGTATGGACAGACGAGCGCGCCGATGCTTCCTGCGCAACGAGCGAGTGATCGAGGGAGTGCTGTATGTCGGAAGCGACTCGCAACAATGACGCGCGTATGTGTGTGTGCGTGCTTCTTCGTCGAGAGCGAGCGTGCGGAGTGCAGAGACTCACTCGGTGGGGTCGTTCCGCCTCGTCGCGGCTTTGCGAGAATCCAATTTTTTTGAAGGGGGTGAAGTGAGTGTTGTGTGTGGGGTTGTCGCTTTTTCCGTTTGCTTTTGTTTCTCTCTCTCTACAACGGCACTTTGGACCATAAAAAAAAACCAGACTCTGCAACAGCAACAGCAGCAACAGCAGAAATAAAAAAACCTTATCCGGATACTCTGGATTTTGGCTGATTTCTGTCCGCAGCTGAAAAAAGTTTAGTCCGCGACGACCCTGCATAGTGCGTACCTGATTGCAAGAAACCGTTTGCCGGATATAAAGATCCCTTCGAGCTGGAGATGATCCGTTTGTACAGAACGGGTAGGCGTTATAGATAGGTTTCTGGAACCTGGGAGATGAGAAAGCAAGCACCAGACCTGCTCAATTGATACTTTCCGAGATCAGTCGCCATCGCGAAAGGACATTTGTGGTTCAGAAAAAATGGTTCGCTCCCAGATAGCTGGATGCATAAAGATATAAATGCATCGAACGGTCGAATCGGTAGGATCGAGCGGAAAGCAAACGACATGTATGAGCGATTATAAGTTGTGCAGAGAGGTGTCTATAGAGGGGTACTGGTTGCGATGATGAGGCGCATGCTGAAGATTCAGTGAATATGGCGACTGGATGGACGTCCTGTCCACTCTCTCACAGAGAGAGAGAGAGAGACTGTGTTGTTGCCAGGTGATTGGTCTTGTCCAACGTGGCCACAAGCCGCGAACGTTGCGGCTCCTGGGCTTTCTCTCGAAAAGGATCTCGTGGATTTTATGAGGTTTGTCTTGCTTGCTGTGGCGCTCTCTCTTTACTGCATGTTGACCTGGATTGCCGCAGTCAGTCAGCGTGAAGGAAACAGGTGCTTGACGTTCATCATCTGCACGTGAGTGGAATGGGTGGTCTAGACTTTTATTTCCATGAGAAAGGTTGCTGCGTTTCAAGGTTGTATGTTGGCAGAGTGAGCTGCATGCGCATGTTTCCTCTTCTTGCTATTGCTATTGTGCTCCTTTTCGGTGGTCGATGATGGTGTGTTTACCCCCGCTTCATCGCCACTCACTGAGGCGCTTCATGGCGCCGCACTTGTTGCACGCCGCCGCTTTCTTGTTGTTTTTATGGCCGCAGCCGCGCTTCACGCACTCCCACTGCTCATTGGAAGCCAGCGCAGTGGGCATTGGCGCCTTGATGCCGCTCGCATGGATCGTGCCGATGCTCTCTTTTCCGGCTTCTTGCGCTTTGATGCGATCGAAAAAGCTGCGCACATCCAAAGACTGCTTGGTTGTTGCTGCTGCTGACAATAGCTCGTCTTCTTGTTCGGCCGCGCGCGCTGTGGCGTTGTCCACGGATGCTGCTGCGTCGTTTTCAAGGTGCTGCTTCTCTCTTTTGTCTTTGTGCTTCTTCTTTTCCTTCTTGTCTTTACGAACTTTCTTTCTCGCTCTCTTTTCAGCATCCTCCTCATCTCTCCTGCTGCGTCTTTCATGATGACGACGCTCGCTTCTGCTGCGACTGCGCGATCGACTCGAGGAAACAAACCGCGACGGTTCTCTTCGCGGACTTCGACTGCGAGAACTGCGCTTCCTCGACTGTGCGTCTGTGTCGGCAGCGCCACGTCGCCCGCGACGCGGAGAGCGACTCCGACTCGCACTTCGTCGCTTCATTTTCCCCCCTTCACTGAACCAAACAGTGTTTATTATACCAAATTGACAGGAAGAGATTCCCGCTTAAGTGCGGTATCGGAACCAAAGTCGACTATAATTGGCATCCAGATGTGGGAGAGATGGGCACACGTTATAAGGGCATCCACGAGAGAAGAGCAATCTTGCTGAAAATGGAGATCGATCGACAAACAGGACTGGACACACAGCGCAACTCACTTGTGACGCAATCTCTTCTGCATTGCTCTCCTTCCTGCTTTCAACAGCTGCGCTAGACGCTCAATGCTCAAGTCGCTCTTTCTTTCATAATACTGAGAATGAATACTCTTCGCAGCTTTGTGCGTCGTGGATCCATAGCATTTCGAGTAGACTGGCAGACTTGCGTCAGCAGAGAAGGTCTCGAACCGCACGGAGAAGCATGCGCTGTTGTTCTATCTTGTGTCCAGCTCGATCCCAGTCCAACTCGACTTCACCTTCGTGCTGTCGATGTGAACCCATCTGCGACATCCACCGCATGTAGCCATTTGGATCCCTCAAAAAGAGAAGCATAGAAAACGACCTCCCTCGTGTGTGGCCAACATGTCGCTGTAGCATGCAAACCCAATAAAACGGATGCGATGCGTGGAGCGTCGACACGTTCACCGCAAAAAGCTGAAGATTCGCTGCGCTGTGCGAGCGTATCTCTCCCAAGCCCCATATGCTTTCTGCATCAGCAACTAACTGCAGATAGTGGACGCGTGAGATCCCCTCTCAAAAAACAGCATCTGTTGGTGAGACCAAGCACCATTGCGTTCAGTGCCCATCGCAGCTGGGATATTTTTCCGCCATCTCAATATTTACTCTCTTTTAATTCTCTCCATGCCTTTCTTTGTTGTTGCTACGACTCGAATGAGTAATGCAGGTACAGTCAGAGAGAGAGAGAGAGAGAGGAGACACTCACACATTGACGTAATCTATTGCTTCGAGTGGCTCCCACGAACACACACACACAACCGAACAGGCATCCCAAGAGGTTCATTTCGCAATTTCGCTCACCACTTCGGAAGTCTCAGTCCCAGTCTCGCATGGTTGCCCCGGATCAAGTTTTGCACACAGGCTTGCTCTTCAAGAAAGGCTCGGGGATTGGATACCCGTTCGGTCGCAAGAACTGGCGAACGCGGTACTTCGTGCTGACGGTGTCGACATTGACGTACTACGCGCATGAAGGCGGCAAGTGGAAAGGTGCGCTCGATTTGACCACGTGCGCGGGTGTGGACGGCGACGACCATGCAGTCAGCGTGAAAGCGATTGAAGTGATGCCTCTGGACAGCTTGAAAACGGGCAGTTCTGCGTCGACGATTTGGCGCATCGCTGTGAACACCCGCGATCGCCGCTTGCTGGTCGCCGCCACGACCGAACGAGAGATGAACGAGTGGATTGAAATGCTCACGCTCGCGATCCGAATCAACCATACGCAATTGCATCTGCACCGACCAAGCGCACATCGGATGTCGCTTCCTGACTGCATCGGATCGAGCACTGACCAACGAGACTCCGTTGCGTTTGTGTCCGATTTCCAGCCGCTCAGCAACCGGCAACCGCGCACGAGCATTGAGGGACAGCGGAAGATAATCGAGACCGAAGCGGAGGCTGAAGCTCTTGCGATCCAACGTCGCGAGCAGTTTGACGATGACGTCCGAGAGTTGCTCCGAGCCAAGAAAGCGAGACACACGCGACGAATGTCTCTGCCAACCGCGCTTGAATTCCATGCGAACACCAGTCGCAGCAGCATGTCGCAATCGCAATCCATCTCGGATTTCCAGAATTTTACACCTTACAAAAGTCGAATGAGCGCAACAGGTTTCCCTCGAAGTGGAGGCAGTCGGATGAGTCTGGGTTCACTAGGACGTGTCTTCTCCTCGGAAGACGATGACGACAATCGAGATACCCAACCTCAGGAACGACCAACCGATCCGCAAGAGCGTCGTCGTGCATTTTCTCGGTTCCGTCAGTGGCTCTCTCGTCAGTCGTGACGAGCGATCAAGTAGATGCACTAAGTAATATATATATATAATTGTGAGCTTCCCCATGAGTGCCACCAACACAAGTATCGACATTCTCCCAAAACCACTCACTGCAGCAAGCAACACTTTGGGACGAATATTGGAAACCACTCTTCGAAATGCAATCTCCCCCTCTTTTGGTGAAACCTACACCCGGTTTGATGCACGCGTCGACATGGAATGACCCGTCGCCGACTTTTCAGCCACGCTCCATGAAGTCCACATGCAAGACGTGTGTGTGTTTATTCCCCCGATCCGTTAGGAGATTCACACCTGCAATATGTTGGTTTCAGTATTTTTCTCGTCGAGTGCAGCATGCAGGAGAAGGTCCAAGCATTGACGAAATGGATCGAAAGGCTCTTCAGAGGAGTCCTGGTGAGGAGACTCGGACCCTTCATGGTCCTCGCCACTGTCAACTCCCCATTCTGGAACTGGAGCTTCGCGAATCCCGGACATTCATTCACCTCGGACGAACCGCAGCTTGGTTTCTTTCCCAGACCAAGTCTGTCGTTGCGAGCAGCGTGGAGGCATGAAGCGCTGGAAAGAGCGAGATAGCATCCTTGTGGGGCTCTTTCTGCTAGCCACCCCGAGAGTATTCGCTGAAAGCTTACGCGCCTACGATGATCAGCAGCCGGAAAACGTGAACTGTAAAGTGAGCGCGTGGTCGTACTCGACGTGCGAAGATGGACGGCAACTTCGCACAAGGAACATCGTCCAGCCTTCAAAAGGTCACGGCAGATCCTGTCCTTCGTTGAACGAAACAATCCGTTGCTTCCCCTTGCACTGTGAGGTGAGCAAATGGACGGAATTCGCTCCGTGCGATGCGCTCGGGTACAAGACAAGAACGCGCGAGGTGCTGCAAGAGCCTCTCTACGGCGGTTCGTCGTGTCCACGCACGGAAGATCGCGTGCGATGCCGCAAGGGCGACTGCAAGGTGTGTGCCTGGAGCGGATGGACTTGCGATCCAAACACCGGGTATCAATCGCGTTACCGTCATGTGGTCGTGGAGCCGAGAGACTTCGGACTCCAGTGTCCGCACTTGGAGGAAAGCAAGCCCTGCGATCCAGTGGATTGCGTCGTTGGCGACACGTTCACCCCAGTGGGTGAGTGCAATCGCCAAACGGGGACGCAGGACTTTGAGCTGGAGGTTCTTCAGTACCCAAAATACGGAGGCAAAGAGTGCGATCGAAAGAAAGAGCTCCGGGACTGCGACGTGGATTGCGAAGTCAGTGACTTTGGCGACTGGGGGGATTGCGATCCGGTCTTGGGCTTGCACAACAAGACTCGAACGGTCACGATTCCGAAAAAGCACGGTGGGAAGGAGTGTCCTGAGCTTCTCGTACAGCAAACATGTCCTGTGGATTGCCAAGTGGGCGGATTTGGGAAGTGGAGTACCTGTGATCGAGACACTGGAACCAAGACGCGATCCCGTGCAGTAACGATCCCTCCACTGAACAATGGCACAGAATGCCCAAACCTGGTGGATACGAGAAACTGCGCTGTGGATTGCAAGGTCACGTACACCGAATGGAGCACCTGTGATGGGTCTTCGAGAACGCAAACTCGCACCGGAACGGTCATCGTCGAGTCCAAGAACAACGGGAAAGCGTGCCCTTCACCCGCTGCGCTTCACCAAGAGAAGAAGTGTCCCAAGAAAGTGGACTGCGTGTGCAAATGGGGTCCATGGGGAAAGTGTGACAAAAAAGGATACCAATACCGCACGCGCAAGGTCACGACTGAACCGAAACACGGCGGCAAGCCCTGTCCTCCAGCAACCCGACGCAAACAACGACGAGCGTGCACGACGGACACTGCTACGACACACTAAGTCAGCTGGCACTCCCTCGCACGTTGACGAGCGGCATCCGTTCCATTCATAAATCGCGTAACGCATGAAGAATACAAAAACAGCCTCACGTGCTAGCAGCTCCGATTTCCTTTCGCATCTCATTGTGCTGATCCAAACTAAACGTGCATTCCGTACGCGTCTTTGCGTTAATTCAATACCGCCATCAATACCAGGGACGACAGCAACGCCACGAGATATCTGCCACCTGATGAATTGGGACAATGGAAGAAAGAAAGTGTCAGTCGGTTCGTTTTCACACCCACGAGTCAACCATATTCTTGTCGTTTTCACATCACCTGCGAGCACCGCGCTGCTTGTCTGCGATGCATCGCCTGAACTTGGCGTCGCACCAGAATCGGTCGAATCGCTGGATGGAGACGACGACGAGGCAGCCACCTGGAAGGCGCTCTCCAACACGTTCTTCGCAGCTTGGTGGCCAATGTACATGACAAAACCGTACGGGTTCACCGTCCCTTCCTTCATGAGACTCGCATCGCTCACGTAGATATTTTTCGTGCCAATCACTTTGAAACTCTCGTCGGCGCAGCGCTTGGAGTCCGTCGTGTCCGACGACGTGTAGCAGCTACCACCAAAATGATGCGTCACCGAGCCGGCATTTGTCTTGACCCAGGCGGCGATGCCCGTCGCACTTGCGTCTTTCCCGTTGAGGAAGACCGAGCCCGCTTCCGTCGCCGCAGTGATCATCTTGGTCGCGTAGCTCTGCAGCACCTTCAGGTCATTCGACGTGGATAGGTACCAGGAACCCTGCGTTGCCACATTGAACCCCGCGTCACTGCTGCTCACCGAGATGTAGTCGCGCGATTCGGGGTTGTTCACGAATAGACTCATCGTGTACGCTTCGTCGGTCTCGTAGTCGTCGCCGAATCCGTGTGGGAGGATCGTCGTCTGGAGATCATACTCGCGGTCACCGACGTTCATCGTCTCGTAGGCGACCAGCACTGGACCTGGATTCGACCATGGACCCGATTGATCTTTCACATACTGTGTGATTGCATCCTCGGGACGCTTTTTGTTGAGGAAAGGCTTCATGTCTGTGTGCGAGAGCGAGGCATACACGACATTGGCGTCAAAAACACTCTGCCCCACGTTTGCATTCTCCACCCACGACTCTTTGCTCACCCCATCGAAACTATTGAGCGCGGCGAGCGCTTCCAGCTCTTTCTTTGGACCAATGCCGCTTTGCATGAGCACTTGCGGAGTATTGAGTGCGCCAGCGGCCATCACGACCACGCCACGACTCGACAATTTCGCTGTCACTTCCTCCTGCGCGGCATTTTCATAGACAACCCCCGTCGCTTGACCAGAAGTCTGCTGAACATAGAGCACCTTCGAATTGGTCAGCAATGCAAAGTTGGAGCGGTCTTTCATCTCGCTGTAGAACGTCTTCGCGGGGGCGTCTCGGAGTCCTTTGGCAATTGCGTAGGGCGGGTGGCCAAACGTCATGTTCTTGCTGTTCCGCGCGTCTTGTGCGTTGAGGGTTTGCGCCGAATAGCCGATCCCCGTGAGTGCATCGCCTACAATCTCATAGGCTTCTTGCAGGTACTTTTTCCCATCGCTGGACGGCGTCTCGGTGTACTGGAAAAACTTCTCATTCGCATCAAAGCCAGCGCTCACTTGGGTCGCGGAATACGGCCACGACGCTTTCTCCACATACGAGTCGGGCGTGCGGAAGTACAGCGCGGCATTGATCGACGAGCACCCGCCGAGTAGTTTGCCCAGCCACATGTACGGACTCGAGATCCACTCGATGCGGTACTTCTCGTTCGCTGTATTGTAGATCGTATTATCAAACTCCCCCGGGATATCGAACTTCGTGAACCCCGACGCCGCAGCGTATTCCAGCGTGTCTTTCCCACCGCTTGCCTGCAACGACACATCGCCTGCCTCCAGCATCAGCACCGACAGGTTGTACGTCGCGCGCGTGAGGTACTCGGCCGCGACAAGACCGCCAGGACCACTCCCGATGACAATCACATCGTATTCCGAAGGCGTGGCCAACGTCGTCGCGCCAGCACCCGTGGTAGTATGGAGGAGCGCGAGCAGAAGAGCTGCTGCCGAAGCGGTGCGCGCTGCTAGGAGCTTCATCGGCCGATTGCGTGAAGGATGGATGGATAGGTGCGCTGAATCGGTCGACTTCCCCTCCGATTGGGAACTGACTGCTTTTAGGTGACGGTCGGCCGCATCAACGGACACACACCCACATGCACACCCACATGCACGAAGTGAGGGTGGGAATGATATCGAAAGCGTGGCTGTCGTACCTTTTTGCGGGGAAACAATCGGATCTCCCTCCTGATTTGGTTTCCTTTTCCAATCTCATGACGCCCTTGGATAACCGATATCTCGATAGTAGCGACTCATTACACATCGGAAACAGGGTATGCAGTGATCTTTCAGATCAGGATCGAAGCAGATAGAGAGGTTTACCTGTTCGTATGCAGGTGCATCAGCGACATGTTCTGACTCCCGATTATGTTGCCGCGTTGTGAGTGGCTAATTTCTTTAGAAATGGACCTCGTTTCTAACCGCATCTGTTATCGCGTTTGAGAGGGTTGGAAAATGGGAACAAAAAAGTGAGATGCAGTCGCAAGTCGATATCCGATTATGCAGAGTGGATAAAAAGGAAAAGCATTGACAACTTGATTGATAAAAAGAAGCATCATAAATAATAATCACCAGAACGAGATCAACCATCAAAAACGAAACTACTAGGAGATCCTAAAAAGAAAACATCCCACCTACCCTGCCAACTATTCAAATCAAGAAAAAAATCAAGAAAAATCTAAGAGAACGATCTACTACAAAACAGACTACAAACTACTATCTACAAAATGCTGGTGCTTTTGCTGCGGCGGTGCATTGCACGCATCGTCGCACAATCAGGAGCTACGCGGAGCCGAAGCCGACGAAGTCGACGCCGAACTCGTGCTCGCATTGCCGCCGGAGAAGTCGCGAAGCAGCATGGGAGGACGTCTCCCCATCGACATTGCTCGTCGCCGCGCGTAGCGCTCCACTTTCAAGGGCATGTCGATCGCAGCGTACTCCGAGAGCGACGTATAGGACGTCACCTGGCCGCCCGGTTTCTCTTGGATAAAGTTCATCAGCACATTCGCGACGTCTTTCGACGTGTCGCTCATCACGGCGGACAGGATTCGGTTGAACTGCTCGACGCGGTGCTTGATGAGCATTTGCTGGGTGTAGAAAATCGACGTCACGCCGCCACCGGGCATATCGGGAAGCTGCGCGCGACCAGCCATGTTGAACTTGACGTCGTCGAAGGGGAGCGCCAAGTTGGAGTCGTAGTAGGTCTGGCCGGGCTTGGCTTCTGTTGGCATCGAGTACCGCGTCGTCGCTAGCGCGAGGACATCCTCGTCCTGACCTGGAGGGTATGGCAGCAGATCCACGTCTTCGCCACTGCTGCCTCGTGTGTGTTTGCGCGTGGTTGTCGTCGTCGAGCTCGCATCGTCATCGCATCGTTTCGGCGACCACAACGGGTTCAATTCAGGAGACGACGAGAACGACGACGACGCCGGCGCCGCGCTGCCCAGTGGATTGCAGAGCAGCGAGCTGTACCGCACGCCGATGCTGCTGTTGCTTCTTGGTTTGTTTGTCGGCATCCACTTGGACAGTTCGCTGTGCAGTTTCTTGAAGTCGTTGTAGCGACGACGCACGACGTACCCTTCGAGTGGCATCTCCCAGGACCGCACTTCCAGCAGGTAGTACACGACGTTATCGGAGCCGACCATGTGACCCACGACGAGCACGCTCTCGTACGTCATGCCCGACGTGCTATAGATATTCAGACGCGGCTCGATCGAGAGCGACTCGGACCGGTAGCGCGCGAGTTCGCGGGAGACCATCGAGGCAGCGGCGGGGCGTTGCATTTGCATGAGCATGCGCATCTCGGTCGATGAGTTCCTCACAAGATTGGGCGGTGGTCCCACGTGTGCATCGTGTAGCGTTTTCAGTTGTGAAGGAGTCTCCGACGAAGAGAGAGGCTCTCGCTCGGGTTCTTCTTTCTGCTGCTCGCTCGGTTCAGCAGCGCTAGTCGCATTCTCCGCCACCAATGAATGGTCCGCCATCCAAGCGAATCAAAAAATGATCAAATATTTCGCCACGAAAACCAAAAAATAAATGTATCCGTGGAGTTGTTCGATCGTTTTTCTTTTCGCTTCCGTTCCGCACACACACACGCACACACACCGCAGAAGCTTGAGCCGCTTGATACAAAGTGTCCAGAGTTGAGCCACTGCTGACCACGAGACACGTCCGTATCGCGCTTGGAGAGAAAAAAAAAGCAAACAAAAAAACGATATAGAGCCTGCGAAACACCCTCCAAAAACAATCCAACCGAAAAAATGTATGTCCGTGTTTGTAGGAGCAGAGCTCGTCGTCCAAAATTTCCACGAGCGCGCTGTATCGCCGCCAGCGAAGGTCGTTCAATCGCAGGTCTTGATAATGGCTGCGAAAAAAGCACAAAGGAGAGATCCGTTCCTGCTTGCTCCAGCGTCTTCCTGCTTGTTGCTTGCTTTCCTCCTGCTTGGTGGCTGCCAGCGCAGATGTGTGCGGGGAAGTCGATGGCTACGTCTGGAAATTTGTATATGAACCTAGCTGTATCGCGTCCGTGTGTGTGCTGTGTGCTGTGTGGTTGGACGAACGCAGAGAACGGATGCTGCTTGCCCTCATTGGCTTTTTGACTGAGACCCAGTATGGAAGGGTGGACTCGATGCTGCCTGGTCAATAGCAGAAGAAGGGGAGGGAACCAGACAGCAAATGCAGACCGGAGCGCAGGCTGAGCTCCTCATCCCCCTTTGAAGGGAGACAACACCTCCGACGCGGCTGCTGCTTCCTTTGTGTCTGCATCCTGAGATGGATAACCGCGAAAATTTCTCCCTCTGATCCATGCAAAAGTCCCACTCTCCCGATCCGCACTCTGATTGGAGTAAAAAGCGACACAAATGAGGTATCCAGCCACTCGCAGACCTCTGTTCGGTCATAATCACGACAGGATTGGTGCAAAAACAAAGCAGAGGAACACTTGGGAAACAGCATATCCAAACGAAAGTGAATCGTCAGCGAGGAAGGACGCGCTTTTCGGCTCCAAGTGAACGTGCTCTGGATGCGGGTGGATGGTTGCATCTTCGCTGCACACGAATGTGGATTGCGATGGCGCAGCGAGCGCAATGACTGCATTCTCTGATTGTGTTGGTCAGCTGTGGGATACATTCGGCATCGAGATACTCGACGCATTGGAAAGAATGAGGATCTGACACTGCTACTGTACTGTTGAAATGACTCTTTTGGATTCCTTCAAGTGCACCAGATCACCTGTGCGTTCGTCTGGACTCGATAGGATCTAGAACGAAATGGGAAGGTGCAAGTGGTTCAATCTCCTGGAAGTGTATATATATTCTTTGACTAAGAATTCGCATCCAAGGATCCCAGTCGATGGATACCCCCAGTCGCAGCATTCTTATTACATGCAGCGGCTGATACGCATTCGAGCAGTAGTTGTCTTTTGGTTTGCCATTCCATTTTGTGGAATCGACAAGAAGAAAACGCAAAAAAGAAATACTCCAAACCCATCAAACCGCATATTGAAGCGACTGCCAATCGATCGCATTTGTAGCCATGTAGATTTCCGCCACACTTGATATGCGTCTCGACTGCATGTTCCTTTGTGCGGTGGTTGCCAAAGAGAGAAAGAGAGAGAGCGCATGCAGAGCGTAGCGAACCATTGTTACATGCAATCGCAACCAAAAAGGAGGTCTCTCTACATACGTATCTGAGAGACGCACATATCGCGGCGACTTCAAGACAGAAAGGCGAGGCTGCACACGCGGTCTTCAAGTAGCAGCAGCGATGGCAATGGATGGAGATGGGGAGGGGGAAACGGGAAACGACAAAGAGAGGAGACGAAGAAAAGAGGAGCAACGAAGAAGAGAGAGAGAGAGAGCGCGAGTGATGCGCCGGAAGAAGAAGAATGGAAGAGATAGCAACCGGTTTCTTTCGCGCCATGCGCTGGAAAGCGTGGATGGTGCGACTCGACAGTGTGCTTGTCGTACTGTACGCTAACCGACTTGGTCATGCTCTGGTGGCGTGCAGGCGCCTTTTGTCCACCGCAGTCAGTCAGTCAACCTTTATTCCCATTGTGGATGTCACTGCGAGAGTCTCGGTGGTGTACTTTGGTGGATTTGCATCTCGCTCGCTCAACGGCAGACGCGCTTGGAAAAACCGGAGACCATGGAGAGTGCGGTCTTGTTTGTCTCGTAGCGGGAGATGGCGATGCGAACGCCTCCCCGAAAAAGAAATGCACTAGTGTCCATTGTTGTAGCTGAGACATCCCGTTTCTTCCTTTCGACTCCCAGATGATCCGAAACAGGAGTTCTCAGCAACAGCAGGTGGAGCTGAGGATCTGGCACCCAGTAACTTGCCGGTGTTGCTGTGGTTGCCGGTGCTGATTTTGGATACTGTTGAGGTAGTTTGAGGAAGGTGTATTGTATCTCGTCTGCATTGCCTGTCGCATGTGGACAGACCACCAGGCAATGCTTTGCACTCGTTAGTCTACCGCGCAGTGTCAACGAAAGGAATCACATTAGCATTGTTGCGTTTCATGTTACCCTCTTAGTCGCAACGTCACAATAGTTCCATGTCCGAACTTCACAAATGGTTGGCTAAGTCACGTCTGCACACCTTCGCAATGTCTTTCGACGTCTCCCTAGTAAAAGAACGTATCGCGAGTCGCGTGGCGTTCGAGTCCGCGGAAGCGAGGTTCCTTGCCTGCAAAAGCGCACCACCAATTAGAACGGACATGCATACTTCACCACATGCCTACCCAAACGGGAAACACACACACACACTCACCAACGCGCCAGAGGTACGAGTCCAAGTCACTCGCATTCACTCTCCCGTCGCTTTCGGCGATGATCTTTTCGCAGGCGACGACCGCACCGGCACGAACCTCACACTCGCGGACTCCCGCTGGCAGAAGCTCGCCACTGTTGATGAGCTGCTCAAGATCGGGATCATACTGAATGACATGGCACAGACGCAATCCCCAATCAGTCTCCACTTCAATCAAGGCGATAGGAGCAATCGTACCTCCAAGATCCCTAATGCCTTCAGCACACATGGGAGAACCTACAAGACCATTATGCGAGGCGGGTGGTGAGCAGAGCAGAACCACTATCGACGAGCAGGTGGAAAGGAAAAGCAGCAGTTGGTTAGTACGTTGTCGCTCAGCGCCGTGAGTTCCTCAATGTCATGGAACGTGTATTCTGGATTGGAGTCCTAGATCGGTGACACCATCGTAAGCAGAGACAGCGGGTGAGTAGACTCGAAAGGAGCACAGCGTTCTCAGCACCGCGTTTGTACCTTGAATCGACCTTGTAAGCTCGAGACGACGAGTTGCGCACGCTTCAAGAAGTAGCATCTCTCGCCGCGCACTTCCCGCTGATCATCGAACGCTGGGAACACACTCGCCAACTGCTCGACCAGGTGCACTGCACTTGGTTGCTTTGTTTCATCTACATTGTTAGCAACATTCGATTCGTAAAGAGCAGGTTCGCATCATCCTTGAACCGAAACGTTTGGATCCGCCACAAGACTTACCAGCACGGAGGTTGGCGACCACGAACGCGCCGAAGTCTTCGTAATTCCGCTCGACGAGCTTTTGGCCGCACTCATTCAAGACGTGTTGAATCAGTTGCACCAATGGTTTCAATGGACCCTGCGATCCACACACATACGCATTGACAAATATGGAGTTAGGGTCTTCGATACGCTGTGAGCAGCATGCACCACGTACGGGTTTCGCGATGTAGATCCCCGTGGAGATCTCTTCGTCTCTCTCCAGCGGGATGTTGAAGAAATTCGCGACCACGTCGAGGGTGATGTTCTGCAAGTACGCGCTGTTCAGATTTGGCACCGAGATGTACATGCCGATCAACCCATACAGCTGCAACGTCCACAACAGAAAGCACACCATATGAACAAAACCAATGTCAGTAGGCTTGCACAGCCCGCACTTGCATATAGCGCGTTGACGTACGATCGTATCCGCTGCTCCCTGTCCATCAAGAGCAAAGACATGACAAAGACACAGCGCCATTTAGCAGACTCTTCGTCGAGTGTGTGGAGATACACAATAGATCGATGCCATAGCATGGACTGCGTGCATAGCGATGCAGGAGAGCGTACCCGGTCGCAGTACTTGTGCAGATCCTTGCGGTATCCGCTTCCAAAGTTCAGCAAGCTGTACAACGCTAGCGGAAAGGAGACGTGAGATACACCACACAATAGCAACAACAAAACAAAACCCATCAGTGTCAAACGCACTCTGCCACACCGCACGCAACGCGCGCATGACCATACTCACTTAGAAAGTTGATCTCGTCCTGTGTGGAGCGAAAGTTGAGCGGGAACCGCAGCGGCTCTGCGAGCGTCGCAAACTGCTGCCAGTCGAGCTCCTGGAGGAACAGCCGGATCTTCTCGTCGTTCACGCGCACGGCGGCGTCTTCGTGCGCGAGAAGCTGCTCGCAGGAGCGACGCACCTGCGTCAGGACGTTCGCGCGCGAGTCGTGTGACGGCGCCATGAAGCTTGCTGTGGATTTCGTTGGTGTTTTTTGTTGCGCTTGTTTTGCGGAATTGTCGATGTTGATGATGATGGTCAATCGTTAAGTGCGCATGGTGTGTGGTGCGCGAACCTACAGGTCTTCTATACCTGGATCCGTCAAAGCTGCACACTGCTCACTATTGAAGGAAGAGGATGGACTCGCTCCTCGTTGGTACGTTTTCAGAATGCATGCTAAATGTAATATTCTGCTCCACTCGTGCCGAAACTGGTCAAGTGAGGTATCGCGTTAGGGAGGTCGAAACTGCAGAATATTGTCGAGGTCATTCCAAACGATTCCAGCGATGAAAATGCTGCTGCGAGGAGCTCTCCAGGTCGTCGCGCGCGGCGCCAGTCCAACCACGAGACAGAGTGTATGGCGTAGTAGAGCAGGAGTTGTGCTGAGCGACCGCTTCCTGACCGCTGGGAGCAAGCAAAGTGGTGCTCAATCGCGCACGAAAGTGACGGTACCTGGTGCATCCACAGGGTCTGCCGAGCGACGCAAACGCCTCAAACCAAAGCTCTCGAAAGACAAGTACGTGTGTTATGTGCATGCGCGCTGTGGAATCGAGTGGGCTGTGTATGCATTTGCTCACGGCTTGCGGTTGGAACCTGCAGGTTTGCAGCATTGATGTCCACCTTCTTTGAGCGCGTGGAAAGTGCAGTGGCGCCTTTGCAACCGCCAATGAATGAAGATTTCGTGCTGGAGAGAGATGCGAGTACGTGCGAGTGTTCTGTGGTGCTTTTGCTGTGCAGCTCCTCGTCCGTGACGTTTGGCTCATGCGGTTGATTGATGCATTTCGGTTCATTCTGTGAAGATGGCGGCATGACGATTCGCACCAATGCGAAGGAGTTCGAGATCAAAGTGGTGCCACTCAAGCAGCAATTGCATTTCACGTCCCCTGTACGTCTCACCGATCAGCTTCGCCATGGAAGGAATGCTCCGTTTTGAGCGTGGATCGGTTTTTGTTGTTTGTGTGCTTGCAGATCTCTGGTGTGCGCGCGTACGAATGGAACGCAAGAACGCAGCGTTGGGAGGATGAGGTATGTCCGCTGTACACGCTTTTGCGTCTGTGAAAACACCGCACTCTGCTTTCTGGTGGATGCGATCGTAAATTTGATGCCGCGGGTTCTTTTTCTTTATCGAATGCTAGAATGATTCCCACGATATTGAGGGGCTTTTGACGCGCGACCTCATGCGGATCTGCTCCGGAATCCCATCGTTTTAGACTCTTTGAAACAGCTTTTTCCTGCACGACCTTCGATCGGTGGCAATGGAAAAAGGAGCGAGCACAGCAGAGAGCTGCTTCTACGCGAGAAAGAAGAGATACACACCTGGCACAATATCGGAAGAGCTCACCCGTTTCCGTGTTCGGCGTTTGATTTTTCTTTTCTGTGCGTTTCCCATTCACTATGGCCAACTATTTATTCCAGCGTTTTTAATAAGCGAAAGAGCCCCGCAGCTTCGCGAATACGACTAAACTCGATGCAAAACGCTTGCACTTCGATGATCAGGTCCTACGAAAAGCAAAGTGAAAGACGTCAGCATCTGACTACCACATCGTTCAAGGGTAGACCAAGACTCGCTTGCTTTCCGTACCTGGACGTTGATAATCTTGTTGCGGATCAGCGATTGCAAAAACACACACACGAGACGCACCAGTCGGTTCTGCATGTACTTGTCCTTAATGTTCTCGCACGACGAAATGCAGTTCGAGATGTACAAATGGATAAACTCGGTCGGCAAGTCGACGGCGGTCGTCAATCGGTTCACGACTTCCATCGAGTGGAGCGACATATCCATATTCACAAGCGCCGATAAATACTCCGTGATCTGGTTCGAGGACATCAGCTTCAGGAGGCAATCGATGGCGATCATCGGGTTGTTTTCCACTAAATCTGGCAGTCGCTGCGGGGTGAGCGAGCACTGGTATACAAGCTTTGGATTCACCTCAAGCTCATCGAGCACTTTTGCCTGCAGAGATGGAATCAACGGGGTCTGGAACGCTTTCAGCATCAGCTCGCGGATTTCCATGCCATGGGACGAATCGAGCATTGTGGAGTTCCACAGCACCGTCGGACAGTAATCTGGATTCAGCCAAATTAACTTTAAAGCACACACACAGCGTCCATTAGCTCAAACGCACCAGCAAAGCTCTTGCCGCCACTTGAAGAAAAACAAACACACCTCTGTCATGTCGGGCTCTAGAATCGGGGGCGGGAGACGCATGAACTTTGGTTCAAAGCTCAGCAGCGAGAGCGGACCGGCAGCATCGCCTTCACTAATCAAACTCATTTCCTCCAGGGACAACTCTTCAAAGCAGGGCAAGTTCAACGAGCTCACTTCGCTCGGCAGTGCGTGCGGGTTGGCGCCATTGTTCAAATGCTCTTGCAGGTCCAACTCGGTATCTGTGACGACATTCCTCACCCCTGCGGCTCGAAACTGAGGGACTGCGGGTGTCTTCTCAGCGTATGCCTTTCGGAACCCTTCAATATCGAACTGCAAAGCAACGGGACTCGCGCGCAGCTCGGTGATCACCGACTTGGCCGTTTTCTTGCTCAGCTGCACAAACCAAACATAGTTGAGCCAAAGGATGAGAACACGCGGCAAAAAGCATAATGTTTCACCGCAGCATACACAGAGCGAGCACATTTGAACGTACATCCTTGGCTGACGCAGCAGAGGATAAGAGTTGGACCAGGAACTTTTTCTCCGAGATATCGCTGCCCTTTTCCAAAGCCTCAAGGAACACCGGTAGGAATGGGTTCGTGCCGGCGGATTCATTCCGGTAAAGATCACTGAGGATCGAGAAACCGACGATGCGCTACATGTGACAGAGCACATCCGCAAGAAGTAGCATCAGCACAAGCACACAGGTCCGATCCAAATGCATACATATAGACAGATCCCATTCCAAGAACGAGGGAAATATCCTCCAGTACCTGAGAGCTCGTGAGCAGATTGTCCTGCAGCAAAATGCCAATCGTGCAGCCCACTTTAAAATGGTCATTCTTCGTATACGTTTTCAGAAACGAGCTCGTGACGTGTTCCAATGGCTTGTCATCTTCCTGTTAGAAACATGACAGCACCACACCACCCAACAACGAAAACAAACAACACATTACCAAAGCGCAAGATCTCATCACTCTCCCCCTCACGAACATGTAAAACCGCCACATCGCAAGCAAACAAACAAGCAGGGGGAGACGCAAATGCACAGAGCACACAAGCGATAGGATGCACGACACACATCACGTACGTTGAGGATCGAGAGCAGCGGACGCAGCTCGCGGGTTTCCAGCATCTTGGGCGAATATTCGCGCAGCAGCGATCAGCAAGTCCAGGTTGCTTTATTCGCCGAGTCTTTTGTGGCGTGGGGTGTTGTTGTGATGGTGAACATGAGACCATCACTCCGCCTTCCCTCATCCATGCAAATACAGAAAAAACCTGGACCCGATGAGGTTTTATTGCCAACCGAAACAATAAAACTTCGATACAGAATACTACTCGCTGAGCATCGACATGCTATTACGGAGGGTCACTCTTCTCCTCATTTTCGAAAATGGCGGGATGTTGTGCTTGGTGGACTTGATTCGAACGAAAGACTTCTCTCACCATGTTTTTCTCGCTTGAGCTATTCTTTCTGTCCTCGCTCTTTCGCCAGCTTCCGGCTTTGCCGAAGCATGTATCCTCTCCGATTGTGCTCTTTGACGACGACATTGTCCGACCGGAAATGATTCGACTCTGACGATGGAGTAACCAGTTAGACGGAGTGTAAGCGACACTCGCAAAGCATGCCGTCCATGAGAGCACTGCGAACCTGGACATCGCTGGTGTAGAGGCATCGCAGACGGAATTGCTGGTGTCGCTGATGACGGGTAGACCTCATTCCACTGCGAGGATGATCTTCCAACAACAGAACGCATACCGTTTCCAGCTTGGACCTGAGGTCTGTCGCAGTTCGCTCGCTCACATCTGGACGGAATGTGCTTCTCGTCTTCGCATCCACCGACGTGCGAGTGGTTCGCTTGCTCTCCAAGTATTGCAACAGGGTATGGTGGAAGGAACGGAGAGCAGTCGTGAACCGATGTCTCCCACGTCGGCGGCAAAACTCGTCGACCGGGACGTTGCTTCAACGTGCGCTGCAGCAACGCATCCTGGACGCCGGTCCGCGCGACCACACCCGGCATGACATTCCACACGATCGGGAACCGATTGTATCCACATAGCGCAGGACTGTGGATCGCAGAGTGCACCTCAATCAACCCGGAAGGCATCATCACGACATGCGGGAAACACGGACTCCAATTCTCCAAACCGCATCGTCGCGCTTGCGCAGTAGCAGTGGGGCTGTTGCCAGCATTCGCGATCGGTCTGCTGCCTTCCATCGCAAAACCGATTTTCTCGGGATCGATCCATCGCACCTCTCCTGTAAACCCATGCAGATAGAAAGCAAGGTTCCGCTTGTCGTCGTAATGCAATCGCCAGCCGAACTCGTCATCGGCGACGGCGTCACGCACACTGCTAGCCACAGCACTCAGCTCTCCCTCCCGCACCGCTGCGCCTTCTTCCTCTTTCGCTTCTTCGTCGACGCTGTATCCATGACCGAAGCAGGGTTCGTGCATCGCAGAGCAAGCATCAGGCGGTTGCCATGTGCAACTATGGAGTGCAAAACACGCACACACACAGGTGGATGGGTGCTCCGTTTGTGACATACCGTGGATACACGCGTGGAGTCTCCATTCTCGCCGCGCGAACCAGCGTCGACGCCATTTCCCGCTCCGTTGGTTGCAGTTGATGCGGAAATGCAGGAAATGCTCACATTTCCGCACGCGCACTTTCTGCACTCGATTCTTGAAGTGGAAGGAATCAGAAGTATACAGTGACGGCTCGTATAGTTGCACATGTCCACCAAATCGGCTTTCTGACGATCCGTGTATACTTGATTGAGCGCATTGAGTACTCTCGCATATTCTATTGGATAGGTTATGCATCCTCAACGAAAGGTCGTGGAGAGTGTCGACGAAGCTGACTCTGGGAGAACAAGCATGGACACACCTCCGTCCAGTGCGCGCACAGCATCGAGCGCTGCTGCGAACGGTAGTCGAGCTTCTTCGGTGGACGACGCGCTTGGTAGCGACGATGGCGCAGACGGCGCTGGCATTCGCGTCGATGCAGTCGCTGGTACTAACGACGACGCATTGGAGATCCCGCTTTCGGATGGCGATGTGGAGACGAAACCGAGCGCAGTGGTAGGCGTTGCCACGCTGCTCAACCGGTCCAAGTACCACGGGGAGATGAACGCAGGTGAAACGCGTGGCTCAGCTCTGTTTGATTGCTATTCTTGCTGCTTACCATGTGCTTCGCCTTGGATGTGCTCCATTCAGCACATGAACCTCATGGGATCGGAGTCTTGGACTCGCCTTTTGGCTTGAAGTACGCGGGCGGATTTCACGAGGGCGAAAAGCACGGCTTTGGCGTCGAAGTATACATCAACGGCGCCGTTTACGCTGGAGGTTTTGCCAATGACCAACCGAGTGGGTACGGCGTCCATACCAGTCCGTTTGCGGAAAAGTATATGGGACAATGGAACGAGTCCTCGCGACATGGCTACGGAGTGTGCATCGATTCCAACTGCGACAGCTCATGCGGACGATTCGCTGAGAATGAGCTGGTCGATGCGTCGTCGGAGCAAGCCTCATGGGAGAGCGTTCAAGAGCATGTGCAGCGAGCCTTACTAGCGGAGCGACAGGCGATCCGGAACCAAGAAATCGCTCGTGCTCGCCATATTGAAGCGGTGCTAGAGGAGCTGTGTGCTGTAGGGACGTTCGCAGCGTTTGCTTCCTCCTATTTTCTTGATGATGTTCTACTGCCCTTCACCATCTGACTGCGTCTCCTCTCGCTGTGGCATACGTAGACTCTCAGTCCTTCCAAAGCGCCGAGCAGATCCAACAATTTGAAGCGGACGAGCAACGAGCGCTGCAAGAGTTCATCCAAGAGCAGAACGAGGTCGTCGCACAAGTCGAACGTGTCGCCGATGCGCACAAGTTCAAAGAAGCCGAGCTCAAGCAGCAGCAGAAAGTGTTGCGCGCAGAGATCGATACGCGAGCCAAAGAGCTGTCATTTGTCGCGAGATTCTGCGCATTGGCAAAGGAGCGCAAGTCGCAGGTGCTCGACGCTGAGCGCACACTGACGATGCTGCAACGGCAGCTGCAAGGTTTGCAGCAGCAACAGCAGCAGCAACAGACAGAGTGAGTCGACGTTGATGTATTAGACCGCGCAATCCACAGTCACAGAGGCAACTCGGATGGTCGTTTGCTGCTGTTCCGACCTGCAGCTCCTTCTTAACTGCATATCGTACTTTTACGAACTTCAACATCGGGTTGCAGAGGGAAAGTGGGCATGTCTCCATTTCCCGACTTGCGTTTCAATTGGTCCGATGGTCGCTCTGAATTTGGCCACTTGAAACGCACAATCGATCTAAGGTGCGAGTGCGTTGCACAATCCCGCTTTTGTCACCACTTTGAGCAAGATCTTGCGACTTACGTTGCGGTTGAGGTGCGCCACGTCGGGTTCTGCTTGTGAACCCATCACGTCTGCAACCATGCTTCACCCTACAACCTCGCAATTCTTTGAATTGCACGTGGGGTTCGTGTCTTTACTTCAAGTTGCTCTGGATGACTCGTCCGCCGTGTCAGCTCTCTGATTGGCCTTTCTTGATGTCCATGCTGTACACTTCCCCTCTACTCTCTCGCCCTGCGAACAACTAAACTGGCATGGAAGTCGATACTGCATTTATTCTGCGAGCGCTGTTGTCGCTCCGCACCGTTTCTCAGACATTGTATGCATTCCGGATAGTCGCAAGAGTTGCACTGAAACCCGATTGACAGGCGACAACTGTCCGCATTTCCCCAAAGAAAGCAGAGGCGAAGAGCTCCATCCATTTGTTTCCTTCAGCCGCGCGCGCCGAGCGGTTCCGCTTTTTGTCCCCAAGCATCAATCGGCAACTCGACCGCTCGCCCACAGATCGCGAATCTCTTCGACTACTCCAACGACTCATCATGGTGGCGCACACGTCGGACAACAAGAATGGCAGCTTCGGCGCGGGCCAAGTGGCGGCGCGTCTCATCGGCTCCACGAGCTCTGGCATCATGGAACTGATGATCTTCCACCCCGTGGACACCGTCGCGAAGCGATTGATGACCAACAAGGAACCGGTGTCTGGCGTCAGCGGCTTCTCGAAGGTCATCTTCCGGGACACGCACGACAAACCATTGCTGCAACGATACCGTTCGCTGTTCCCTGGTCTGGGCTTCGCCGCGGGGTACAAGATCTCGCAACGTATCTACAAGTTCGGTGGACAACCGGTGGTGAAGGATTACATGACGAAGAACCACTCGGAGTTTTTCAAGAGCACGTTCGGGGACCGTAACGCCAAGACGATGATGCACGCGACCGCTGGGTCGATGATCGGTATCGGTGAGATCGCGTTGCTGCCTTTGGATGTGTTGAAGATTCGTGCGCAGACCAACCCTGCGGCTATCGCCGGTCGTGGCGTGGTCCAGATCTTCAAGCAAGAGGGCTTTGCGCTCTACCGTGGTGCCGGGTGGACGGCGGCGCGTAACGCACCCGGTTCGTTCGCGCTTTTCGGCGGTTCGGCGGTTGCCAAGGAGTACCTGTTCAACTTGGAAAACTTCAACGAAGCCACGTTTTTCCAGAACTTTGTGGCGTCGATCTCCGGCGCCTCGGCCAGTATCATCGTGGCGCAGCCGTTGGATGTGATCAAGACCCGTGTCCAAGCGCGTCCATTCGACTCGCCAGAAAGCGGCGTCGCCGTGATCAAGAACTTGCTCAAGAACGAAGGACCTGGCGCGCTCTTCAAGGGACTCGTGCCGAAGCTCAGCGTCGTCGGTCCAAAGCTCGTGTTCTCCTTCGCCGTCGCGCAGCACCTGATCGCGTACTTCGAAAAGGCTTTCGGCGCCAACTAGAGCTGAAAGCGATTGCATCGAAAGCGAGATCGCACCTCCTTCATAGTTGTACTCAGTAGTCGTCCACCGGTTGGGTGGATATCTAACATTGTCGGCGCGGGAGGGGGAGTGCGTATCCCCCTCCCATCATCCAGCAAGTTAAAATTTTGTATTTTGCAAAGCTCCAACATCGAATTCATAGACGAAAGAATAGCAATATAGACGCTCATGTTGTTGTTGTTGTTACACTACGCACCGCCACTTTTGCTTTCGCTCTATTGTGCCGTCGTTCAAAGTGCGCCAGCTCAAGCGTCGCCAAAGCCCAGCACCGAGTGCACCACTTTCCCAATCACGCCAAGCACCGTCAGCGATGCACCCGCGATCGCGAGCAACCCGACAATGAGTTTCCACGTCCACAGTCGTTTCGGCGCCTGGGCAAACGCGTGGTGCGGGAAATGCAGCTGCAGCACCTCGTACAAAAGCGTGGTCGGGTGTGGGGGCTGGCCGTCGGGGTGCGCCACGGGACTGATCTCCAGCTCGAACTCGGCGCGTAGACCGTAGTGGTCGGACAAGTGCGTGATCGGCAACGAGGACGAAGTCTGGTCGTCGTCGAGCAGCGGGGCGACGCCGCAGTGATCGACCGTTGTCTTTGACTCCACCACGCGCAGCTGGAAGCTGAGGGTCTCCCCAAAGTTCACGCGCTTTTCGCGACTGGCGGGACTGAAGAACATGTAGTCGATGCATTTGCCGTCCTTGTCGGGCGAATAGGGATCCGACGTGTGCACAAGCGACGAATGGCCATCGCCATTCGTGATCGGGTGCAGCGCGTCCTCCAGTTTCGTCGTGTCGTGATGCTTCATCAAGTCCACCACGTGGCGATCCGCGCCGAGAGCGGTCTGTAAATCCTGCACCAATTGCTTGTACACCTCGCTTTCCAGGCAATGGCTCGACAGAGCTCCTCCCGTTTCTCGATCGTGCACGAGGTTATGTCGCGCATCCAAGTTGAAGTCGCCCGTGACCAGCACAGGCGCTTCGCGGTCCGCTCGAATCGTGCGCGTGACGAAACGATGGAGCTCTTGCAACTGCACCGCACGGATCGAGTACTCCTTAATACGGTCGCCCGCCTGCGTGTGGGTCGTAAACACGTGCAGCGAGTCCGCCAGATCGGGCGAAAGCTGCACACGCGCGTACAGCACGCCTTTGGAACATATCCCGTCGCTCCCCGAACCCACCGTGTACGCATGCTGGTCGCGCTCGACGATCGGGAAGCGACTCAGAATCAAGAGACCGCCGTCGATCAGGTACCGATCCGTCAGGTTCGGCTAATGGGAAAAGAAAAGCAAATCGGTGGTAGCAGCAGAGTTTGGAAGATGCATGGAATGCAACAACAACAAGAATGGGATCGAACGTACCCACACCGAGCCGCAATGGTACTTGAACCCCAAGCTCTTCGCTTCTTGCACGAACCGCTTCTGGCGCACCCCAACTTCAAACATTTCCTGCCACAAGAGGCGCAATCGAGTCACGGAATGGAGTTTGAGCACACACACATCGAGTGAGTTTCTAGACAACGCCAAAATACCTGCAGGATGACGATATCGAAGTCTCGGATCTTGCGCAATAGCAGCGAGACGCGCAGATCTTTGAAATCCCCCTTGCTGAACCATTTGCCACTGTGGATGCCTTCGGGACGAGCAAAGATCTAAACACACATGCAGACACGCAGGAGACAGTTTAGGACTCTGCAGAGTAACAGCAGTGGACGCACTGTCGCTCCACGACGCATACGGACGTTCATACTGAGCACGGCGACGCGCTCTTTCACCGTCTTCACCGCGATCGACGGCTCCATTTTCATCCCACTGCTCACGTTTGACGCTTTATTTCCAGTGCAACCAATCTGGAAAACAAATGAGAGGGCGATTTTTGCACCGAAAAACGGAAATCATATCGGCAAACCCAACGCACGATCGATTGGCTAAAATAGCGCATTTAGGAACCATACACGCACATGATTGGCTGGAGAGAGACACTCGGGTCTTCAATTTGGAATGTGCGACGATTGCATTCTTGGATAAATTGGTGGAAATCTTGCTGCTCTTGCGCTTTTTCTATTGGTGGATTTGCTTGCGGAGGTTTTTGTCGACCAAGTCTCTTTTAGTGAATGGAAAACCAGCAACGCACAACTCTTTGACGAGAAAGCAGAGCTGTGATGATTCCGAGATGCTCGCTTCCTACGATCTCACAAACCCGCTCACCGTGACAGAAAATGGTTGAAAATCGATGTTTCATTCGACATGATTGGGTTATCGTCATGCTGAGTGTGAGCGAGATCCTTCGGCGCAGTCTCTGTCGATCGTCCTTCACCAACAGAACTACTTCCTACTTGCTTTTGTTTCTTTCCACTACGTACTCCAGTTTTTGTTCTTGCTTTTCGTCGCCACCATGCTTACTCACAAACTCACTCACACATCGCACACACACTGACAGGACACACCGCATCCTTTACTTTAACTTGGTTGGGGCGAGCTCGCACTTCTTCAACGACTCCACATGCACCGAACCGGTTCGCGAACGCACAGGGTAGCGGTCTTTGAACACGACTTCCAACTTGTTGTTCGTCTTGATGTCCTTGCACAGCGTCTCCCAGACCTTGTTCTTCTTCATCTGGATCGCCGTCACCGGCTCGACGAGCTCCTCGCCGCTAGCATAAATACGTTCGCCGACTTCGGCGTCGTCGTTCGGCTCCAGGAACTCGTACTTGTCCTTACCGTTCGACGCTGCGAGGATCATGCCTTGCGACTTCACCTTGGCGACCTTGACCACTTTCAGGTTGCACAAAACGACGACCTTGCGACCAATGACCTCTTCTTCGGAAAAGTACGGCTGGTGCTCTTGCACCATCTCCAAGATCTGACCTTTGCCAATGTCGACTTTCTCAATGTAGTGCTTCTCCGACGTCGAGTGCGCAACAGCTTCCAGCACTTTGCCGACCCGCAAGTCCAATTGCGAAAAGACAATCGGGGAGCTGTACACGTCGCTTTTCACCATGCTGCTGGGTTAGAGCCTTGAGAAGGAGCTTGGGTTGTTTTTTATTTGGAACGACTTGAGCGCTGCAAAGAAAGTTGGAAAATGAAAGCATGAGCAAAGAGAGAGAGAGATCGGAGCATGGAGAGAGTAGGTGTTGACTTCGAGTGCGGATGGAGATCTTTTTGGAAGCAACGACACGAGTCGCATCCGATGGAACATTGTAGGTAGCATAGGAGACGAAGGTGGCGACAGAAAGCGAGTCCTTCTTTCCTTGAAGAGCAGCAAATGGACGGAGCTGCTGCTGCTGCATCGCGGTTGTGGAGGGTCAACTTCAACTGGCACTCCATTTTAAATGCGTGCGCTGTGATTGGCTGGAGGATCGGAGACGCGTCGCTGATTGGTGGGTGGGACTTAAAAACACGCGATGGGAGTCGCTGCGTGTCCACAACCAGCTCGACAACCTCTGAGCCCTTATATCGCGACTGGAAGGGAAGCATCGACAACAGATCCATGCACACTCTGCATTTCTCTCTTCTTCTTTCGATTTTTTTCTGTTGTGTTTATGCTGCTGTGAGGAGATGTCGGGTTCGACTCGGTTCTCATTATGCGTGTGTGTGTTTTCTGGTTGGACGCAAAGTCAAGGTCGTCGTCTCGTCGACAATCAGGCGTGTGCAAATGTGCGCATTTGTCGCGTCGAAAAGCGAGCATCATAGAAGCGAGCGATGTGCTGGGAGCTCGTGTTTCTCCGTCGGGTTTCGGATTCCTGTTGAAAAGGGGGTACGAATGTGTCGATTCTTTGTTGAAGCGCCGTCACATTCAACCAGTCACATTGAAGTGGGTGAGGAGACCTCTGGAACTCGATGCTGCTTGAAGTTGTCGATGTGGACGATGAGGAGCTCCAACCTACGGTACCGAGCGCATGACGTGTTGCGCACATACAAAAACCAAGACGGCTTTCGTCACAGATTCCGTGGACGGTTGTCGATACAAAACTCCAGACGCATAATTGAAACATGCGTGAGGGAGTCGAGCAGCAAGCTGGGATATGGAGCAGCGATCTCCGTGACCTGCGGAGGCTAAGGATGCTGTCGTTGCGTATCTGGTACGCTGTTCATGTCGTTCGTTTACAGTTCTGTGTTTCGCGTTTGTACGTATCGGTCGCTGCGTGTAAAAAGATTGGTGGCTCGTCCAAGCTTCCTCTTGTCGGAAGTTTAATCCGAGTCTTTCGCTTGGCACTCTCAAAACGATGGGCGAACTGTGAGGACCGCTTGCTGCGCATGCAACGACCGGCGTTTTGTCTCCTTTTCGAGTCGTCTTCAGTGAATACATACATACCATTAAGAACCGACAACTTCACTTGACGATCTTTGAAGTTGGCAATTCAAAACCATCCAGCAGAACGGTTTGCCAGACAGTTTCTCCGAGAGCGATTGCAGCGTTGGGCATCTCCATCGCATGCGAATGCCAACGAAGCTGACTCGTGCACGCCTTCTGCGCGAGATCGGTAATGCAATGGACATCGTGAAAAAAATGCGCCACCTCCGAAGACTCGAGAGTGGATCGTTTCATATTGCCACACACACACTCCTGCAGTGCGCCTATTGAAGTCGATACACTGCCAGATTCGATGTTGTTCTCGCAGGTTTCACATTGCAACACTTTGCATTGCCCAATTTATTGTGACCCACACGATCGGCCTAATACTGGACCCGCGCTGTATTGGAAGGACTCCACTTTTGGCGCCATATTCGAGCATTTGGTCGAGCAGACTGGATCGGAAAGCGGCAGCGACGATGGTGACGTTGCGGACGCTCCTCGGCTCCCGCAGCGAAGTGCACTACGAGTGCATGTACACGAAGCACAAGACGCAGAAGCGCAAAGTGTGGCACGATGGCTTTTTGGCGCTGTATAGCTCGCGGAGACTCGTGTTGCACGAAGACGAGCCACCCGAAGGTTTGCTTGTTCGTGCTGCATTGCGTTGTTCAGTCTAGGATCGGGACACGGTGTTTCCAATCCAATGTGCGGTGGCTGTGTGGTGGTGGTGTGTTACGTAGGGAAGGTGCTGGACGAGGCCAAGATGAGCGTGTACGATTGGGACCGGAAGGATGAAGACTACATCAATGTGACCAAGTAGAGAGAGAGTTCGATGATGGATGTTGTGTTCGATGCGTTTACTGCGTGCTAAGGCGAGTGCGTATGTGTGGATGCAGGTTCCTGATAGAAGTCGTGAATGAGACGCCGCTCGGTAGTATTCAAAGTGGCGGTGGTGCAGGAGCCAGCAGCAACGGCGCCACGTCTGCGTACGAGCCCATGTCAATGGAAGCAGAACCGATGCATAGAGCGGAGCAACACACAAACACGGCATCCGCATCGACCATGCCACCACGCTCCATGAACGCGAGGTTCAAAGTCCCCGTGAGTCATGGTAGTGCGGCTCCTCCACGACTCACGAGACCCGGGGTGAGGCAGCAGACATTCGGTGGTCGTTCTGCTGCGCCGATGAAGAACACAAACGTGTTCGATTTTGACCGCAACCCGACGTCCGAGTGGAATTACGAGCCAAATGCGATCAACCGAAGCGGTACGTTTGGATTGCGCTTCGTTTCTGTGTACTGCTTCGGTCCGTATCGAGCAAAATGCAAGCTGACGATCTGACGCATTCGTGTCCGCGTTCGTGTACATTTCAGTCGACGAAGTTGCTGCGCTCTTCGAAGGATAGCGATATCAGCACCGTCCACCACCATTAACATGCTAAGAAACACACGTCATATCGACTCACATGTAGGTAATGTCCACGGAAAGTTAATTTATAGTCGACTCCTATAGAAAACAGCGTCCATGCGCCACAAAAACGCTCGTCGAAACCATTGCGATCTCCTCCATCCAACTCACAACGCACATGATCGAAAATTGCCATTCACACCAGATCGTCCGGAATCACTTCTTCCGCTCCCCGCTGTGAAGAGGTATGGTCTCCCACGAATCCTTCGCTTTCCGCAGCGTCTCGGAGTACAATACATGGTCGTCTTGCGCGATCTTGATCTCGCTGTATCCTTTCCGTCGCTGGAAGAGCTGGTGCAGTCTGCACAGCAGCACACACAGCAGCACCAGGATGATGCACGTGAGCACATCGACCACGAACTCCGTTGTCTCCGCCACGGAGCGCTTGTCGCTTGAGGAGAGCGAGAGCGTCATCGAACGCAGCGAGAGCGAGCGCGACGAGACTGAGGACGCCGCGTGCATCGTTTGCGAGAGTGCTTGCTTCTCCTGCTTTTGTGAGAATGGACATGCTTGTCAAGATCGCACTCCATCATATTCGATTACGGAGGGTGCGTATTCTGAAAGAGAGGGGATGAGGAACCTTGCAACCTGATTTTTTCTTCACGCGGAAATGGGAATGCATGGATCTATGTTGAATAGTTATACGAGTCGATATGTGTAGATAGTGTGTGTGTGTTTATAGTTTCTGTCTCTACAATGTCTTTCCAGCTTCGATCGCAGGTGTGCAAGAACAGAGGTGTCTGTCGGCTAGAGAGAGCGAAGAAAAAATCATCCCTCCTGCTGGTTCGAGTCGATCTCGTCGTAGGCGATGTACGTGGAGTTGCCGACGCTTCCTCGGCGCGAAGTGCACCGTAGTTGCGAGCGTCCGAGTTCATCCGGTTGGTGGCGGGAATCCAGAATGCAGCGCAGACACACGCGTACGCGTGTCGTCTCGGTGTTGACCAGAATCGGCAGCTTCCGACTGCAGCGACCACAGGTGACTTCACCGCACAGGCGGCAATTGTGGCGTGTGCGAAGGAACGAGAACCCGGTGTCGCACACGAAGCAGTGGTGGCGCGCGTCGCGCTTGATCCACTTCCCCTTCTCGAGGATCAGTTTGTGCGAGAAACTCGCTTTCTCCGCGTAGCTGCGCAAGTTGCGCAGTCGCTGACCTGCTCGCTCGAGCCAGTGCGAGCGCTTCGACGACGAGTATTTGCTCTTGGGGTCGAGATGCGAGGCGAACGTCACTTCGACGACGCCCGAGACATCGGTCTCACGGACAACGTACACTTCGCAACGGAGTGATGCGCGAACGTATTTGGGCACAGCCTGGTACTCTGGGACGCGGATGGATTCCATGATGCGGTATCCAACGAGCTTGCCCTCGGGAGTCGTCGAGACGTCGGTGTAGTCGAGGTACACGAGATCCAGTGGCGTCACCCCGAACGGGTTCTTCATGGCCACGTACTTCAGACCGCAGTGGAAATACCGCGAGGCACTCGACGGGACACAGGACGAGAGCACGCGCGCATCGAGGACGTTCTCTTCGCCCATGAGGATATTTTGAGCGTGCGCAAAGCTCTCTGTCGTCTCGCCCGCAGCCAGCAGCGCCATCACATTCTTCACCGACGAGTTCACGCGTGTGACCGCGCGCACCTCGCATCGACTGCGCTTGGACTTGTACAGTGTCACCCCGCGCTTCGTCTTCGCGTACTCCCAGTTCGACACAGCGTCCGACGGCTCTGCGAATGGCGAGTTCTCCTCGTTCAGCGTCGCGTTCGAAGCAAACGCCAGTGCGATGCTGTGTCTTCGTTTGATGTAGTTGAAGCATCCCTGCTTCTGCGCACGACTCAGTTCGGGAGCGGGCTTGTCGTCCATGCTGTTGCATCGCGACTTCTTGCCTTTTCCCGCTGGCTTCGTCTTTCCTGCTTCTGGGAAATAGTGCTCGGATTCGTCTTCTGTCGTGGTGTTTCCAGCATCGTCATCATCGTCATCATCTGCATCTACACCATCGTCTTCTTCGTCATCGCGCTCGTCAAAGCGCATTTCTCGGTCGTACGTGGGTGTAAAGCTCTCCGTCAGATTGTTCCCACCCAGTCCTCGATCCTGGTACGACGAGCTCACGATGTTCGGCATGGGGAACGTCGTGCTCTGCGCGCTGCTGTAGCTGTTCGCTCGTCGTATCCGCGAGCGGCCATGCAGCTCGTTCGTCGCACTCGTATTGTAATTAGCAGTCGCCATCATCATGCTTCGCCTTGTCCTTTTTCGCGACTGTCAAGTTGACGTCTCCTGCTTCTTGCACGCTCTCTTCTGCCGTTTCTTCAGTGAGTGCCGCGCTTCAGTGCGTTTGGTTTCCTTTCTTCCCCTCACCAATCGAGAAAAAGAAAAGAACACACAACGAAAATGAAACCCCCGCGATCGCTGTGAATGGCTGCAGACTCACAAGCGCCTCTTCTTCTTCTTCTTCTTCGACTTTTCGGATCCAAGTGCACTTTCAACCCACACGTACGACAGGCAGGATACAGAGACCGACTGACTGCGTTGACTGTTGAATGAGTTGGCGTCTGTCGCTTCGTTTGCGATTTGCGTCCTCGCGAGCAAAAGAAGAAATGAGGAACAGTCACGACACGCCGTTTCACAAACCCACGTTCTCTGTCACCACCAATATTGTATATTGTGCGATACTGTACGACGATGCAGAAAAGAAGGATTGCGCTTGTCCTGTCACGTCCTTGGAAATGGAGGTTGTTGGAAGCCAAAAAGAGAGGAAATGGCGACGCTCAAGTTGATGGAAGCTTCTTCTTCTTCTTCTTCTTCTTGTGTTCGTTCACGCGCTGCGTGCGACGGAAATTGAACGATTGCTTTTCCGTCGTCCATGTCGCCAAGCGTAGCTTCTGTAAAGACAGGGATGGCTCAAGAAACGGCGCTGCCAGATGGGTGCTATTTCGCACACCATGTGTCAAAACTGTAGCTCTTTTGTGGGATAGAGATATGTACCAAAAGAGGGTATCCATTTGGCATCCACAATCGCTTTCATGCGGCGATCGGAGTGCATCGCACCTTTGTATCGGCGTTTTGGTTTCTTGAAGACGGGTTTTGGCTTCCGATGTGCAGACAGATCCAGCTGGCGCGGTAGAAAAAGAATACCCACAGAAGCTTCCAAGACCAGTTCTCGTGTGCTCGCAACAAGATCTTTTTTGCGTCAGACAATAGGCGACAAAACCCTTCCTACCACGAATGCCTTTCCTGAATGCAGCTCGAGACTCTTTGCCATTCCAGATGCATCGTCGACAGTAGGTGTGGAAAGTCGACACCTCCTTACCTAGTATGGCAGGACCAAATGGATAGGCATGAGGATTGGCGATGCTGCTAGATACAGTTGTGCGATCTTTCGACACTTTCCGCCTTTGTGGTGCATGGAAGAAAAAGAAAAAGAGAACCGCAGCATGTAGCCTTCGTTTATGTTTCTTTTTCGTGTATAGACCGTGGATCGATTCAGAGCGCTGAACTGGACGGAGAGAGCTGCCATTCTGTCTTGGCGATAGCTGTCGCGCAGCCATCCGTGTGTGCTGCAGCGAGGAAGCCTTTACCAGTGCCATCACTTGAGAGAATATGTCTGCATAATAAGATCCGGTATCTTCGTATCTTCCTGGAGTCCAAAAGTCAACGAGTCCATCGTGTGTGGCTAGCATTTGCTTGCGAAGGTGTGTGCTGGTGCAAATGTTCTGAGAGAGATGACGCGAAAAAGAACGAGAAGCGCATAACGAGATGGATGGGTGATCAGAGTAGTACGCTGCATCATTGACACCATGTACACACCCACGATTCGGTCGGAAAGCGATGCCAGCAGCCTTTCCACTTTTGATTCGATTTACTGGTGGCGAAAGAAAAAGAGGGTGCAGCAGTGATCGTCAACAATAGCGAGCAACGGTAAAGGATGCGCATGGACGTGCACAGAATTCGGACTGGATGTCGCAATGGCAGAGGAACACACTTCAACGAACGATCGCACGACGCCGCGACAAAAACAAGAACAGAATACGCCAACAACGAACAATAAAAACACACCCACAAAACACACCTGCACCTCTTACTCCGCTTTCGAAATGGCAGCACTCAAGAAAAAAGAATGGAGACCCAACAACCGGGATGCTGCTATTATGTTAAACTAACTCGGACGGAGACACGATGGAAGCTGCTGACAAACCACGTTACGCGTCGTTCTCGTCGTCGTCGTCGTCTTCTTCAAAAGTATCCTGAGGCACCGAGTACAAACGCACGACAGGTTTGTTTGGGTCCTTCATGAGCACGTACTTGCCCTCTGGTTGCTCCAGCATCAACTCGGCGAGCATCTTGATCACACCCCACATGTTGTTCTGGTTCAGCGCGATCTGGTTCGCAAACGTGCTCGGGTTGTACGACTGCGTGCCCAGCACGACGTGCGAGTATGGGTCCTTCGTGTTCACGCGCGACACGTACCCGATCTTCATCTCGTCGATCCCGCTCAGCAGCGACTGCGCAGTCCACTTGGCGAGCTTGCACGAGTTGTTCTTGAGTTCATTCGCCAAAATGGCGCCACGCTACACAAAGACAAAGGAAACACACCAGTCAGTCTCGTTGCTCTTGCCACATCCTTGCTCGCGAACATGCACACTAAAACAATCAATCCCTCAGCATTCAAAAACGATCCTCATCACCATGTCGTCAACGACATGAGAATATCAGAATAGCGTATACGTACTAACGTACAACATCACCGGGCACCACACAATGCAGCAGAACTCTCCTCAATGACAATTCTCTCCTCACCAAGAGTGTAGGAATAGCGTATATCATGTAAAATAATGAAAGGGCATTCATCGAGTCCAATACACACACACACAAGCACACCATACAATACACACATATATATTCACCACACTCGTTCGTACCTGGGAGTCAATCTTCTTGCGCCATTCAATGCCGCCCGAGAGCTTTGGGTCGTACTCATTCAACGCGAACGCCGCCACGTATTGGTCGGCTTCCTTCTTGTGCGAGATACCGTGGATCTCACAACGGGTCACCAAGTTCAAACCGTTGCCCAAGTCGAACTTACGGTATCGGTACGCGTAGCTCGCAGGCGTCGAGTCGTCGCTGGCGAACGGGTTCGGTTCGTCGAAGTCCTTCTTGTTCGCCGTGGCCTTCATCACCTGTTGCGACAAGTTCTGGTTGATCATCGTCGCTTCCAAGCTCAATCGGTCTGGGTGGTTGATCGAGTCGGGGTCATCCGATTGCGGCGGGTCACTCGCGTTTTCGTTGACGGTGACGAGGTCGAACGCGGATTGGTCGCGCTTGTCGAAGAACACCATGTTGTTCACTCGCTGCACGACAATGTCCCACGGGAACACCGAGCGAGAGCTCGCCATCAAGTGGGCCAAGATCGCGTCCGTCGCGAACACATTCGCTTCCCCCTTCGTGGCCAACTCTTCGATCACGGGATCGTCGGTCGTGGTCACGTAGTAGAAGTCACGGTCGTCGTAACGACGCACACGAAGGTTCGACTTGCTGGTCACACGATCGAAAGCGTTGTCGTACTCGTTCAGCGAACCGCACCATTTGATATCTTCGACGTTCGGAATGTTGGCTTGCAGCTTGGTGAGCTGCTGCAACTCGAATTGTTCCAAGATCGTCCAGCTCGATTCGACCTTGACGGTCGCGGTCCGGTCGATCTTCTGCTCGTCCTTGCGACGGCCCGTGAACAAACGACGCGCGTTGCTCAATCGGTCCCAACGCTTGTTCTGCTTCTGCTGACCCTTCATGCGCAGTTGCGCAGACGACCCGCCGGCCGCGTTCGCATCAGGAGCACCCGACCCAGGACCGAAACGTCTCGCCGCAAAGCTGCCACCGCGTCCACCGAAGCGCTGTTGGTTCCACGTCGGTCGAAGACGGTCGTTGCTCTTTGGACGCGCGGTCTTCGCCGTGTCCACCAGCTGGAACGTCGCGTCTTCTACAGCGTCGTGCTTGTACTGGAATTCCACGTTCACACCCGACGGATCGCGCGCGAAACGCGAGCCGCGAGGAGCAAACGTCGACACAAAGTCGGCCGCCTTGCCGAGCTTGTCGCCTTTGTTGAACGGCGCGTACGGCACGTTCAGGAACTGCTCTGGGAGCGTGGTTGGGCCCCAGCCGTTGCCGTTCACATCCACATGAGGGGTTTGGTACGACGCCATGATCGCTTCTTCTTCTTGCGCTGCTGCTGGAATACGATCCAAAAGAGCTTTCGAGCCAATTCTCCCCCTTTTCGGCACAACCAGCCAATCGATGCGGCTACTGACACGATTTGTGTTTCCGTACTGTGGCGCAAAAGGCACCTCGTCAGTCACAATCCCATTCTTCACCCACCTCTGGGTGATAGGTTCTGGGTGGGAGACAATGATCACAACCCAGATCGAGATTCGGACAAATCGAGCATCGTAACCAAGAGTGTACCCGGACTTGCGAGAATATCCAGTGCTTTCGTCTGTAGCCGCAAAGCACATACTATTTTCTCAGCTAGTCGCAGTCACTCAACCCACTGCCCAAAACTAGCCCTACGCGACATGCGCGGGTTACGCTTCTGCCAAAGGGTGTCCTACACCCGGTTTTGACACTTTTTATCAAAATGTGCCTCAAGCTTTTCGAACGAACGTCAACACTATTAGCAACGCACAGCTTCGAGTTGGTCGTGGGGTGCATGTGATTGCGGCAGCTGAGACCAGTTCCGAAGTCGCATCGCACAGTCCGGTACAAGGAAGGAAGGAGAGAGAAACCTTTCCTTTCGTATCCGCCCGACGTCTTCTGTGCGTGTGTCTCTTTTCCTAAAAGGAGCGAAAAGAAACTGGGAAAGTTTGGAGACGAAAGAAGGCGATCGTGTCTCTCTAATAGCACTTACCTACTCGAGCGCAACTCTTCGGTGGAGTCCGTTCAAAGAGTCCAAGTTGCGTCGTCAATACAGTACTCGGTCCAACTTGAAGAGCTCCAGCGCCGAGTTAGCTGATCCTGCTGCTCGTTCAGTTCAAGTTTCGCCGCCTCGAAGCCGCTTGCAGATCAACCAACCATGAGCGGCTCTGGGAATGCCACCTCCAGTGTGGTCGTCGCTTCGAGCAACAGCAAGAAGATCCCACTGACCCGCCAGCGCGCGCTCTCAATCAAGTCGGGAGCCCGACGTCTCCAGAACAGCGCCAGCAGCGCCTCGAGCGACATCCCGCTCGTGAACTACAACGGTGTGATCTACTTTGCCGACATCCAGATCGATGACTCGTCGTTTACGGTGCTCGTCGACACGGGCTCGTCGGATCTCTGGATCTCGTGTGCGTACGTGAGTGGCGTGAGCTGTTCGTCTACGTGTCCCGTACGAGCCAGCACGATCACGTACGGCTCGGGGACGGTGTGCATCAATGGCGCGTACGCCAAGCTGCAGATCGGCGACGTCTCGGTGGACAAGTATGTCGTCGGGGTTGCCCAGGGAAGCAATGTGCTGCCCACGTCGTCGACGAATTTGCTGCCTGGCGGGTCCCAGGGGTTGTTGGGACTCGCGTACCAGTCGCTGGCCACGATCCCAACTCCCGGCGGCCAGTTTATCGACTACGTGGACAGCTTCTCGGTGTTTCTGACCGAGGAAGCCAGCTCGGACGGCTCGTTCTTGCTGCTCAATGGAGTTGACGAAGAGTATATCGCCAAGGAGAACTTGAAGCCGTACACGATCCCGCTGAAGGAGAAAAGCCACTGGACCCTTGGCATGACGGCGTTCCAAGTGGGCAACGAGTCGGCCGTGTTCCCGTGCAGCAGCGCGGCGTGGAAGACGGGCACGGCGAGTTGCCGAAGTATCGTCGACACGGGCACGTCGCTGCTGTACATGCCCAACTTGCTCTTCAATGCGTTTGTGTCGACGTACTTGACGCCGAACGGATGCGTCGTCTCGGATGAGTCGGAAGAAGAGTCGAACGCCGTGTATGTGTGTTCGAGCGAGGTCGAGTTGCCGCGCTTGGCGTTTACGTTTGAAGAGTACACTTTCTATCTCGAAGGCAAGGACTACGTGATCCCGATTCCCGATTCCTCGCTGGTGATCGTCGAGTTGCTCCCCGCGGGGTCCTCGGGAACCCTCGGCAACACCTGGATCATCGGCGATACGTTCCTCAAGATGTACTACTCGTCGTATGCAACGAACGAATCGGTCACTTTCTACTGCAAAGAGGGAGATTGCGTCGAAGGTGCTGTCGCTACGGCGGATTTCCCGACAAGTGGTGGCTCCGGTGGCACGCTGAGTCCTTTGATCACCGGCGGTGACAGCAGCAATAGCAATGGAGCGTCGACAAGCGATAGCGATGGTGACAAGCTTAGCAGCACCGCGACGATTTTGGTGGTTGTCGCCAGCGTTCTCGGTGTCGCGCTGCTTATTGTCGGTGCTATCCAGTTGACCCGGTGGATGCGAGCACGCAAGCACAGGGCTTCGAACGGTACGAATAGCCCAGCGGTGAACGGCGCATATTATCCTGGCAATGCACTCACGCCGGCGACGCGGTGATGGAGTGTGTATATTTTGGGTTCCCTGTAATTTATACCCGCAAGTGCGTCTATGTGCCTTCGAACCCATCTTCCAGCTGCTCCAGGATAGGAAATCGAGCCTTTGAATGTGTTTTTCCAATCTTTAACCAACCTGGAGCAGTCTTTGCCACCCGCTGATCTCGATCGCTTCCTCTCTCCGCAGACTCTCCTTGCTGCCCCTCACTCACCTGTCCTCTCGAATCTGTGTTGGAAAATGTGAAGTCGCCAGAACTTCACTCACGCCAAGGTCAAAGAGTTCGCTTAATTGCTGGTGGACGCTTCAGGTGGTCAATCAAATCGAGACCTGTCCTGAAATCTCCTCGACGAATGCGTGTGTAACAGCGTGTGAGTGCGATTGCTCTGCCCAGATGTCGAGTTTTTCGAACCCTCGGTGTATAAACCGCGTCTCGACCCCAAAATGGCTGCTCCCTGCTGTTCCGCTCTTCCTCGGACAGTGACCAAATCAGTCCCCTTCTCACTTTCTTTACCCCAATGAATCACAACACGAGCTGCAACTCCCTCCTCTGTCTCGACAGAATAGTGGATACCTCTAGCTCCGCAGCAAGCAGTGGTGAGGAGCTCCATTGGCAAGTCTTTCTTTACCCCAATGAATCACTACACGAGCGGCAATTCCCTCGTCGGTCTCGACAGAATAGTGGATACCTCAGCATCACCTCCGCAACATGTGGTGGCGAGGAGCTCCATTGACATGTGCATGTGAACATGTGTGAGTGCGTCTTCCTGTGCCTCTGCAACCCTCATTTCCACTTTTCCTCGAGTGACAACACACAAGCACACCAAGCTGTACAACACCATGACGAAGATGACAACGACGTCCAAGATCCCACTGACCCACCAGAACCCAGCGTGGTCTGTCGCGAAGGATCCGTCGCGCCGCTTGGTGGACGACAAGAGCAGCGTGAAAAGCGTGCTTCCGGTGATCAACTACAAGAGCTCGACCTACTTGGTCGAGGTTCTGGTCAATGACAACAAGGTCGTGGTCCTCGTGGACACGGGTTCGTCGGACTTTTGGCTCTCGTGTGCCTACGTGGGCGACTTCGGGTGCTCCAAGACCTGTCCTTACGATGCAACTGTGATCTCGTACGGATCGGGCGATGTGTGCGTGATCGGCGCCACAGGGACGCTGCAAGTCGGCGACCTCGTGCTCAAGGACTACGTGGTCTCCGTCGCCCAGGGACGCAACATGGTCCCAGACACCGAGGACAGCATTCTCGCGCCGGGCACTCAGGGACTATTTGGTCTTGGGTATGCCTCTCTCGCGCAGATTCCAAACACGAAAGCCGGTCAGTTCATCGACCACTTGGACAGCTTTTCGGTCTACTTGACGGACGAAGCGAACAGCACCGGCTCGTTCTTGCAATTGAACGGCGTGGACGACGAATTGATCGCCAAGGAAAAGATGACGCCGTACACGATCCCGCTCTTGGAGAACCCAAGTCACTGGTCGATCGGCATGACTGCGTTCCAGGTGGGCAACGACACGGCGCAGTTCCCATGCGACTCCATTCTGAACATTCTCGAAGACGATCCAACGCGCTGCAACAGCATTGTCGACACGGGCACCACGCTGCTGTACATGCCGGATTCGCTGTTCACAAGTTTCGCGCGGAAGTACCTCACTCCTCAAGGATGCGAGGACGCGAGTACGATGGTTGTAGGCATCACGGACGCGCTGTACGTGTGTGAAAAGACCGTCGAGCTGCCGCGCCTGAGCTTCACGTTTGACGACTACACGTTCTACATCAACCCGGTGGATTACATGGTCCCCCTCGACGACACGGATTTCGTCGTGATCGAGCTTCGATCCAGCGGGTTCACCTCGAACTCGTGGATCATCGGCGACACATTCCTCAAGCGCTTCTACACGTCCTATGAAGTCAACAAGTCGGTCACGTTCTACTGCCGAGAGGGCGATTGCGCCAAAGGGGTTGTCACGAACCCAGTGGAGCCGAGTGCTCGCACCAACTCGCCTGCACCCGCTGGTAAAAGTTTGGGTCTTGGGTCGAGTGCGGGCGTGAGCGGCTCCGTGTCGGACAGCAGCTCCGCGAGTGCGACCTCCAGCAGCGGGAACAGCAGCACGGTGACGATTCTCGCCGTCGTCTTGGGACTGGTCGGAGCTGCGCTCCTTGTCGGCGCGTTCCTGTTCGTGCGAGCTCGCAAGCGCAAGGCTGCGGCCGCCAACTCTGCCCACGCCATTGCAGAAGGGAGCTCGACGCCTGTCACAAACTACCCTACTGCCTTGAACACGCCAACGGATCGCGTGTAAAAGCCACTCGCTCGTCTCACAGGTGACAACTGGAATCGCCGAGGGTAGTGAACAAATAAAAAGAATCTAGATAGATATATTGAGCGGTTTGCCAGGTAGCGATGGCACCACAGGTTTGCTGTTTTGTTGGTCACTTTTTGGTCGCATGACCATGTCTCTCGCATTGTAAGGATACATGGAAGCTCTCTTCTGCAAAGGTGTGGTCGATTCTTTTCGTTTTGGTACACTTTACAGCCTGTTCTCGTTCATCATTGCACCAACGCAGATAGCGCTGACGTTGGCTTTGCTGGCATGCCGGAGAAGAACTGTTTTACAGAGAATGCAGCTAGTCACTCACAACGAGCACTTCTTGGAGGCAGATATCCAAAAGGTACGCCGTGAGTCCCCAGATCACGTGTGGACCTCCCGTGAACACCGGAGTCGCGTTGCTTCGTCGAATCCAGTTGCTTGGGTCCGTCAAGTCTTTCAGAGACACCGTGAACAGCGAATCCACTTCGGCTTCGTTGATCACGACGGACTGGTCGTTCATCTCGCCGATGAAACCCACGACCGGAGTCACAGCGATCCCTGTGATCGACGTGACGCTGGACCAATCGCAGCGCAGCACGCCCAGCACCTGCACCACCTCGGGCGCGAGTCCCACTTCTTCATTCATCTCGCGCAGACATGTCGCTTCGATGCACGAATCATTTGCGTCGACCATCCCCCCCGGGAAGCAAACCTCTCCCTTGTGCTTCCCCACGGTCAGCGATCGCACTGTGAACAACACCGACGGCTCGCCTTCAAACATACACAATGGGATCACAACCGAGGCGCGTTGCGTGTACGCCTTGGTGATCTGCCGCGGCAACCGACTCAGTCGTTTCCGGATGCGTTCAAGGTGGCGCGCTGCAAACGCGTGCTGGATGGGCGTCACGGTTTTCGAGTGCTTTTCCAAGGAGAAGGCTATCAACAGCACACACACAAGAAGAAGAGCATATGTCCATCATACTAGCATACGGAGGTCACTGAAAAGCGATCCACGCTGCCTACCTTGATATGGCTGAAGGACGTTTTTCAGTTCATCCAATTTGCCATCATGCAGCAGATCGGCACACAGCCGAAGCGTGTATTCTCTGCGATTTATACCCGCAACACACATTCAGAAAACGCTCTCGTCCATCAACCGCTATGTCTCTTGGACGCTGAGAGAGCACATGCCATACCTGTCCTGGTAAGCAGCAGCGAGCGCAGGCGCTGTGTAATTGTCCACAAGGAACGTCGCGTCCATGCGCGGTTTCAGGAACTCCTGCGCAAACGAGTGTCGCCGGTCGGCTTCCGCTGCGGTCGCATCCCCACTGCCTCCTTCGTATCCACCACTACTAGCATCGTCGCGCTTCCCTTCTTGCCACGGTGTCGGCTTTCTCTGGTGGTGCTCCTGGTGGGGAGCAGCTCTGCTTGCATCGTCGTCGTTGCGTTCGTCGTGTCGTGCTGTCGACAAGCTCCGTCGTGTGGCAGGACACGTCGGGCTCATGCAGTGGAGAGCGCATCGACGCCCGTGCAACTCCATGCCGCGCTTCACACAGCGGCGCAACGCAGCTGCCATGATGGTCGCTCAATAAGGTGTAGAATCCGTGGTGGAGCTCTTGCGACTATTTTATTTTTCTGCCTCGTTCGCTTGTGCGTTTTGAGCACACCCGATTGCATGATTCGCTCCGAGAATAAAGTGGGCCACGCCACGCATTGAGGTGGCCCACATAATGAGATGAGCGCTCTGATTGGCTGAAAAGATCTGTTGATTTTCTTCAATGAAACGACGTTTCCAAGAAAGAGCTGACGCATTGTAGCCAATCAATCAGGATGTTGTGGATGGTGAGTGATGTTCGCTCGAAACCTGGGTTGAGAAACGAATCACAGAAAATCCAGAGGAAACAACGACATTCGGTGCAGCATCGTCCGCAAACACACATCCACGAAAGCCACGTCCACAAGGATGTGCAACGTCCGAGGCAAACTCCATTGATACGAACTCCTATGTTGGATCCTATGACTTTGGTTTCGCACAAAATTGCCCACCACCAACCTCTTTATTTGCAGAGCTCAATGGTCCGCTCTTTCGTGGACTTGCTCGGAGCTTCCGTGGAGGACGGAGGGAAACCGTTTTGCGCTCATTTCGTTGATCACACGAAATGGCTACACTCGGGTGAAGTGGTGAGTGCTGGTCTGTTCATCCGAAAAAATGTCGAAAAATGTGTGCCAGAATGGTGCTATTTTCGTATGGACACGCTATTTATAGGAGTGAAATGCTGCTGCATTGCCACCCTTTCATTTGAGTCCGTCTACCATCTCCTTTCTGTGCATTTGCTGTGAGCAAGTGAGGCAAGGACGGTGCCTTGAGAAGAGACGAGATGAGGAATTCCCACGCGCGATTGGGAGACAATGGTGCAGATGAAGAAGAAGGAGGAGGAGGAGGTGACCGTCGTGGTGATGGAGTAGATGGAAGCCAGCCCCTTCAGCAGTCGGATCGCTCCGAAGACGACCAAAGTGGCGACGAGAACGATCAGTCTGACGATGAATATCATCATGGTGCTGACAATGACAGGCAATACGCTCCAAACGAACAGAGAGAAGAGTCCTCGTTCTGGGACACAGACGACAGTCTGCCAGTACACCTTTTACCGCCGCCTCGAGACGACCATTCCATTATTGATGTGCTGGCAGACGAACTGCTCCAGAGGGAGATTCCAGAGTATATGGAGGAGTTTGAGATCGCGATCCCAGACGCAGAGATTATTGTGGGGAGTGTTCCGCTAGAAGAGGTGCAGCAGCGAGAGCACATGGTCGAAGAAGCGAGATTGCGCCATGCAGAGCTGGAAAGCGATCTGTACCGACAGCGCGAGATGCACCTCGCAAAGCAAGAGGAGTATGCTCGAGCGAGGTTGCTGCAGGAAGCGAAAAAGCGACAAGAAGAGCTCGTGAAGCAGAAAATGCAGTTCGTCGAGGTCATGCAGCTCCGCACGCGACGACTCGGGTATGTTTTCCAGCAGGCAGAGAACCATCTCAAGGACGAACTGCAGCGCCAGCAGGCTCGCGTGGAGCGCGTCTACGGCGGTCTCATGCACTCACGAGTCCCGCAGAGTCGGAAACGGTACCGAGTCGAGTGGGAAAAGATCCCCGTGACTATCAAGATACGCGCCAAGATGCTGAAGGCGCTGAAGGACAAGCTGCCAAGCGGTCACTACGTCCTGGTAGCGACGCTGTATGACCGTCTAGGAGGACATGCCCTGCACTGGAGTGCCTGGGACCCGGAGTACGACCCCAGCACACCACGCGACGCTAGGAAGCGCCAGCATCGACGGAGACGACACCCAAAGCAAAACCAAAGCGACGAGTCGGGGAACGAGCCGCTGCTTTTGGGCAATCAAATGCGATGCGGGAAACCAAATTTCACGCGTCCGTTCCAGCACCGCGGTCGATTCTACAATACCGAGGCGACGATCAATCAAAATGTGTACGTCGTGTGCCCTCCAGAGTGCACTTTACGTCCAGGGAACGTATTGATCTTCGAGCTTTTCCATCTCTCCTCGGAGCACACCCGGAGGCAGCGACAGCAAACCGACCAGGTGGTTGCGTGGGGGGCGATGCCGCTCGCGACACCCGATTTCCAGTGCATCCAGGGCAAATACAAGATCCCGCTGTTGCGCGGCGAAATGGACCCAACGATGGACAAATTCCGAGACATCGAGCAAATGTATCAAGACGACTTATCGTCGTGGCTCTGCAACCTCTACTTCCACGTCACCCACGTGGAGAAACGACTGCCGAGTAAGATCTCCAACTCGCGCGACGACGCCGATGCTTTTGACCTCGAAATTGACGAAAGCAGCGGACTGTACCGATTAGAAAACAATCACCAGCGGTATATGCGAAAACTGACGAAGAGGAACATCGCGCTCGAAAAAAGTGGCAGAAATGTGCTGCTTCTGCAGGACGAGGAGCACGGCGATGCGTTTCAAGGATCCTGTGCTCCAAGCCATATTCGACCCAGAAGGTTGGCGACGAGGAAGCTGGATGGCGATTTTGACGAAAGGCGTGACTTGGAAAGTGTAGACGACGAGAAGATCTCGAGTCCGAAACTCGGAGGAGCTTCGGTGGTGACGCCGTACCCGTCGTCGAGGACGCTGCTGCTTGATGACAGTGGAAGTAACTGCGCTAGTGGAGAATGGCGAAAGGACAGAAGGAAAGGGGAAAAGCGGACCGCTGGCTCGTCCATCCCCTTTGCTCCAGCACTTTCAGCGCTGCGAAAGTCGTGGAAGCACCTCACTTCCCCCAAGAAAACGCGTGTATATGTAAGTTGCCTGCTCTGCTCGATGCGGAGTTGCTGCATCCAGCCACAGCTAACCCGAACTCATGTGTGTCTTACCCCAGTCAGGCGAAATGGTCGAGAAGAAGGACCGACTGGAGTCCAGAGAAGCGGGTGTCCATGACGTCTCCGATACACCAAGATTGTCCAGTCACGCGAGACTAAACACCGTTTCCATGTTCGCCTCTGGCAGCGAGCACGAAGAGGGAAACGACAGCAGCGATGAAGAAGGAAGCAAACACTCCCATCAGGGTTTTGATGTCGAGAACTACAAGTTTGCTGTGAATGCAGCGACGTCCGTCGAGACTGCGCACCAAAAGCGCTTTCACATGCAGCGCAAGCTTTACTACCTGCGCCACGAGCTTCTCGTCGACCTGGGAGCGTCGAACTACCACACACTCGAGTTTTGGCGGCTGGTTGCGCTACTGCTCTTTACGCTCTGGATACGAGTGTATGTGCACTATGTGATGCAATGGATCTTTCTACGTGGGAACCGCATCCCTGTGTACGACTTCCGTCCGCAGTGGAGCACATGCTTGGTGAAATACACGTGGAGAACCATCGCGACCCATACCGAGATTGGAGTTATCGCATTTGGCGCACTCGGCAACATCTTTCTCTTTGGGTTCCTGGCGCTTGCAGCTGCAGTGGGACAGCGATTTGTCGGCGAACTGCCTCACTTCGGGTCGAATTTCATCGTCTGTGTTGGCATCGCAACGATTCTGGATCCCTACTTGGTGCTCCTTGTGGACGTGATCAAGCATCATTACAGCTGCAGCAGCCTGACAGTTTGCGTGGAGTCGCTTGCGTCCAGCAAATGCAAATGCGTCGATGGCGATGCCTTCAAGCTTTACGTGCGCTTCCTCGCCCAAGAAGGAAGCGGACTCGTTGGGATCGTCCTGACGGTGATCATTTACGCAGCGCTCACCTGCCTTGCGCTCGTCTGTGTGTACGCGTATCTCCTGCACATCCACATGAATGGGCGAATGCTGGACGTGTATCGTCGAATCCATGGACAAGAGGAGGCTTTTTTCGTGCCTCATGATGGCGAGATTGGGCTGCAAGACCTGAAAGCGATCTGCGACCAAGCATGTCGATGGAAAGGACCGAGAGGCACCCAGCGGAAAGTATTTGTGCATGAGTATGTGCTCACAGACCCACTGGATCCAGGTTTTGAAGAGAAAAATGTCCACATCGCGGTGTACAACATGGAGTTGGACGGCAAGCGAGAACTGCATCGTCATTTCCTCAAGTCCAACGATGGATCGATCATCGAGCTGTTTGGAGAGATCGGGACAGGCAGTGAAGGAGCATGGCAACACGATGCGAACAGCGCGATGTCGCTAGCGCTTCTGTACAATGCTATCCAAGACCAGCAGGGATCTGTTGAAACCACTGCAGAGGATTTAGCAACGCTCTTTGACGGGCTTTAGACCCACGTTCGAGAAGCGCACATCTCGTTATGGACAATCGTTTCTGCCTATTTGACTTTCCTCATTCAGGTTTTCTTCTCCAACTCAGATGGCTACAATGCAATGCAATGCACTACCACGTCACAGATACCAGTGAGAATACCGGTTACCTCGTTTCACAACCGGTACCTATCTCCGTACTTAAACGCGAGCTACCCTCAAATACCGGTTACCTCCCCCACATTGTCCATATTTCCCATTTGAAAAAGCCACCCAGAAGAAACGCAAGCAAGCGTCACCACCGCTCGCTTCGGATCGCTATCTGCAGCCATCCACTGTGCTGCAAACGAACGTCTGCGCACATCTCTGTAGCCGCGCGTTCGTGTGTGTGTGTGTGATTTGGTGGGGGTGACCTCCGAGTTCTCCATTTAACTGCAGTGGATGAAACGCGAACAATGAGCAGTCGAGCACAGCAGTATCATCATCACAACAGCAGCAGCAGCAGCAAGGTCCAGCAGCGTCCACCGCCATTAGCGACTACGTCTTCCTCTTCTCCATCAACGACGGCATCATCTAGGTCAGCGAGGATCACGTGCTCCATCTGTGGGTGTTTGAATTTCAGTACCGAGTCGACGTGTGAGACCTGTCGCGTGAAACCAGCAGAAGCTTCGACAACAACCGCGACAACAGCGATTTTAAAGAAGCAGCCGACGGCGCCACCTCCCCGCACAGGGATCGTGAAGGGTTTGCGCCACGGACTCCCCATTGATTCCTATCGGAATAGCGGTCGGAGAAATTCGCTGGTTGGTGCGAAAACCGACCGTAGCGACGCGCCAGGAACGCAGCCAGTAGAGCAGCTTCCCGGATCGACGCAATCGAATCCGACACATCGGTTTGGCCGCGCGAACTCGCTCCCCGTGATCGACACCAGTAGAGTTAGCCAGACTCCGAAAACGATGGCGCGGTCCAACTCTTTTACAGGTTCGGGAACAGCAACCAACGATGCTGCTGCGCATACAGCGGAGCAGGAGGCACCGACTAGGACACAACCGAGTGGTGGCCGGTCGCAAGGCGCAGCATTACATCATCGCGTTCAAGAGCGACGCGGTGCTGTGCGAAATGAAGCGAGGGATTCTGCGACGAGTGGCAGGAGCAGTGGCACGGTGGACTGTTCAACGACCGACGAGAAGGTAAGTATGGCTGCTCTTGTGGGGAGCTCCAAGAACAGTGGCGCTCCGCTGAGTGCACCGCTGAGTGCACCGCCGACCGCTCCGCCACGATCAAATAAGCGTCCTCGTCCAGCACAAAGGCGTGAAGTCATCGATTTAATATCCTCATCCGACGAAGACGAGGAAGATGGCGAGATACGCGGCAGTGATACAAAAAGCGCACCCATTGATCCTGCTGTGGGTGCACGTAGTGGCAAACGTCCTGAAGGATCTAGTCCAGCACCTCCCGACACTAGCAGAACATCCAATCGAGCGGAATCGAGTGCTTTGCAGTCAGGGACTGAATCTGTCCGACCTCGCAATGATGCAGTCCCTGTCGCAGCAGCGGAAGCTCGAATGGTAGACGCTGAAAACGGCTCACCTTCTGTCCCAGTTGTGCCCAAGGATGCTGCTCGAGCGAAACCAAGCAACGATGGTGGGTCTCCATTTTTGAGTCGGTGCTTTCCTGCTATCCACTTCGACCCGATTGATTTTGTACCAGCGGATGCTGCATCTGCTCGGGATATTCGAGCAGGTCGAAACCCGTCTGGAGTAGATGATTTGGCGTCCTCGAACCAGACGACTGTCCCTGCTGCTGTGGCAAGTCCAGTAATCCCTGTGTCTCATTCGACTCCGCGACCGACAAATGTGATGTCTCAGATCCCAGATCCTGTGCCGCTGAGAGCGTCGCCTGCTATTCAGACTCCGATTGCCGTTGCGGATTCCAATCCAGTTCCTGAAGACCCGTCCGTGGAACAGGTAGGATCAACTGCTCCGATCTCGAGGCGATCATCAAACATGAAGAGAAATGCTTCCGGGAAGTGTGAAGACCAAGCCATCGAGCTTGGAGACGAGGAAGAAAGCTTTCAAGAGCGAATTTCGACACAGGGCGGTATTTTCCAGTCTAGAGTCTTTCAATCGATCGAGTTTAATCCGCGAGATTTCTCGACGGTGCAAGATGGTCTTCATGTCGCTAGGAGGAGCAGACTCTCTTCGCAAAACGAGCCGCTGTCGCACACTGTTGTCTCTGATGATGACACGACCAGATCTAGTGAGCCTGCATCCGCTGCCAACCGAATGGCACATTTGATTCCAACAGAGCAACCTAGGATACCAGCAGCTAGCTTGTCAAGTCCCCCAAATCAACCGGTTCTTTCGGAGCGAGCAAGCGTGCCAGTAAATTTACCGTCACAAGCAAGCTCTTCGAATCGACAAACACCGACGAATGTGCCGACACATGCAGAAACAGCCGCAAACTCCAACGTCCCATCGCTCCAACTTAGCGTCGTCGAGACGAACCAGAAAGTTTCTGCTGCATCTGTGCCACCGAAAGAGTCGCAGCTAACTCCCAAGCAGTCGTCGGCTACAACAACAGAGATCGGCAGTTCGGCTTCTTCGGCAGGATCAGCAACGGTGTCACATTCAACTTCGATATTGAACAACCCTGCGCAGACAAGCGCTCTCCTGTCGAGTGCTAACGGCACTGCTGAAGTCGCTCGCTCTGCGCCTGTCGATCCTACCCAGCCCACAATCTTGCTGCCAAGGAAGAAGATTGTACAGAAACCATCGGCATCTCTTCCCTCCGAGCCAAAAGCAATGAAAAGAGGTGCGGAGAGTGCTTTTGGATCCGAGAAAAAGCAGATAAAGATGCGGCAAGTCGTTTTGGTGAAGAAGGCAACGAAACCCGGCGCGCTGGGTGAGTGTGGTGCTGAGTTTATGGTGTTTATGAAGGATATTGTTGAAGGGGATGACGAGGAACCAATGAATGACGAAGACGCGACTCGGGAGCTCCATATGCAGCTTCTCGAGGTAGTGGACCTGACCAACCTCAGTGATTCCGACGACGACGAGAGCAGTGACGGTGATGATGATATCCGTGAACCAGCAGCTCCAACAGACCAAACCTCAAGTCGCGTCCAGAAGGTTGCAGCGGGACAGCTACCGAAGCAGTCATCGATGCCACTCGGTGGTGGACAGAGTGGCAATTCCGTCCCAGATCATCAGCAACCTGGATCGGTCGATGGCGTCGGAACGAAGTCTGATCGCCGCCGTGTTGCCCGTCAATTGGAGCCGTGTGTGCTATGCGAGGAAAAGCGGTGGGTGAAAACGTTGATTCACTGCAAAGAGTGCAGCAAGTATTATCACAAGAAGTGCGCGAAGGAGTATGGCGATGACAAAGTGTGCTGGAACTGCGAGCTCGATGGGATGATTGACGACAGCGAGCTCACCGAAACTGCACGCGAGGAGGTTGTTGGTATGCTCAGTACGCTGCGGCCGTCTTCCAGCAGAGCCGAAGCGCTTGGAGAGCGAGACGAAAACATGGAGGGTGATGGCAATTCGTCTCGAAACTCTGAGGAGTCGAAAAAGAGTGACTCAGCAGATGACGGTGGTGGCGAAGGAACAGACACTGGAAACCACAATCCACTGCTAACTGGAGCCGCAACAAAGTCGATGCAGAGATGGAAAGCGTTTCTGGACGTCAGCACATCCACAATTGATAAGACTTTCCATGAGGTGACACAGAAAATCACGGAGGAGTTGCAATCGGAAGAGCAGAGGACCAAGTATTCATTCGGGTTCACGACTCCCGAGAGTTTCCAGGCTGCGATCTCTGAAGTGCTCGACAATTATGCGGATTTGCAAGATCAACTTGATCGAGAGGCGCGCGATAAGTCGCGGGGGACGAACGGAGATGAAACGAGCACGGAGATCGAATCGACTGGTGACGCGGTGACCGACAGCAACGGACATCCCGCAACTCCTTCTCGTATTATCCCCGATCTCTCAAGCTCGGCGACAACAGCGCAGAATGTCCCGACGCAGGTCCAGCGAGAAGCAGCGGTTTTGGAAGGCGTATAAGTCTATGGGCACGTGATGCTGCCGACTAGCTGTAGAGGTAGGTAGTTGCGCATGGCAAGCAGTGTGGTGTCGTCGAGGAGAGGTGGTTGTTAGTCACTGTTGAGGACGTTCCCGACGTGACGAGGAGTTGCATCAAAGAAAGTATGGTGCTTCAGCGACTCAAGTTTGCTCCGTCAATGCTGCTGGAGTCAGGCTGACGACCAAGAGACGAGGCGCATCGCTTTCGTGAAACCGAGGACGAGCAGCGTGAAGAAGCATCTCCCAGAATGGACTCGGTTCGAACTACGATTGGAGCAGAGCGTTCATTGACGAGGTCGGCGCAAGAACGAGTGCTTTGCTGCAGATAAGAAATGCTGAGACTACCTTGCCATGTCAACAATACGAGCAAACAATGCGAGCAAACACCCGCGAGCCAGCTTGGACCTTCGCGACATCATTCTGCGGCTCAACTTGGTGCTTGTTTACCTGTAAAGGGTGGATGGGTGACACAGAGTCGTGGTGGCCGTTTTTTGTTCTTCCAGAGTACCACTCTTTGGGGGTAATCATATCCATTTTATGCACATTGCATCGAAGAAAGGCGCTGTTGTCTGAATAATCCTCTTTATGGATGCTGCAGGCATTATCGCATCGGTTCATGACTTGAACTGGTCGTATTCCGAGAAGTCAAAGACCCCTATATAGAACGTGCATGCATGCATATCGGAGGTACTCATGACGGCCATATCAAACAGAAATCCATTCCCAAACATCCGTGATTGTTCACATCGCTCCATGTCGTTCGTGATCCTTCAACTCTCTTGCTCCCACAGATCCCTTTGCACGCAGCGTTCCATTTGTCTCCTTGCAGCCCACACCGGAGTCTCTTGTCCGCCGATGCACACCACAACTCGATTTGCACCTCGAGGCAGATAGCATCATTTGGTCACTCCAACTGCGAAAGAGGTACGATTGATCTTGCAGATCAAGTCGAGCTTCACAGCCCTGCAAGAATGAAGACACGACGCCATGGACTCAGCCTGGAAGGACCGCCGCAGCGGCAACTGTCCAGCGCCGAATCGGATTCGGACTCTTCGGCTACGCTTCCTTCTTCTCCATCTTCTTCTTCTCCATCTTCCTCACCAACTTCTCCGTCGGCTCCTCTGCATCGAAAAGCAGAACCCAAGCTGTCCAAAGCGGTCGCTGAGCCTTCCATTGCGCCAGCTGTGACGGCGATTGCTTCGTCACTACCGACACACAGACACAAGTCTTCAGAGGTAACCGAAGTGTCTCGATCGCGTTCAGATATTCCCGCCACGAAGAAGAGACGTCGGACTGAAACAGCAACGATCACGACCAAGTCAGCAGCACCCGCAGAAGTCAAACCGCACATTGAGCTAGTCCAGCACCCAGAACGCAAGGCGCCGCCGCTTACCGCAACGGTACGAACCAGAGAGAGAGAGCGACCGAGAGGACTTCCCTCTTCTATTGTGCTGTACAATCTAATACATGCTTGCTCTTTGACTAGCACGAGCTGCGCTTGCTTCGACTCCAGGTCGCGCAAATGGAAGACGAGCTCGCCGCACTAGAGCTAAAGTGGGAAGAAGAGATCCCGGATCCCAGCACGCTTATCACCGCTCACGCGACTGCGAGCGAGAAGTGGAAAACCATCCAGGTCGAGCAGTTGAACGCACAACTCCACGAAGAACTGGGCTACCAGCAGTTCCTGTTCGCATCGCTGCAAAGTAGATTGCTCCGAGCTCCATTGTGGAACAATGGCCACGAACTATACGAGAGTTGCCACCGACGAATGCAGCTAGGCACAAGTCCAGCTGAGCGAACGAGAGATCTCGAAGCGCTCTTCCAAACAGCCATTCGGAACGTACCCGACGTTGTAGCGCGAGCCACGCGAGGCATCACTGCAAGTGCGAGTCCACATTCGCAGACGCACGTTACTGGCGGAGTGGACCATACGCTGGTCTCGAGCGTTTTTGTGGCTGAGATCCCCCATGCGTCCTTGCAAGACGTATTTGACGCCACGATGGCGTACTTCGTGACACTCCCCGTCGAAATGGAGCGCCATCTCGGCACGAGCATGCACGTCACGGTAAGTACAGCGCGTGCTTCTTCTCTGACCTGGTGAGCGATCTGTCTGTCAATGCTCACACTCGGCACGCGTCGCTGTATATTTCCTGCGTGCAATCCCGAGCAGCAACTCCAGCGCCTGGACGACTACCTCGACTACGCGCGCGTCCAATCCAGCAACAACGCCATCGTGTCCACCAACAACTATGTCACTGGCGCCGCGATTGTTGACGGTGTCGGCGTGTTCTTCGTAGACGTGATCGAAGACGACGCGCTGTATCCGTGTCCCACTGAGGACTCCGTCTGCTCTGTCTCCAGTGCGTAAGTGAGCCCACTGATGTCCACTCGGAGATTCTGAGCCATCCAAACACATAGCTCATTCTTGTTTGCTCTGCGTTGTGATGCTCGCTCAGTCTCACGATCACACCGACTCAAGATGAAGCTTCCCGCGCATGCAAGATGGTGCTTCGCCGGGTGGTCGTGGATCGATACAACTTGCTGCCAGAATCCGCTGTGGTGCAGGAGCTCACGAAGCGCAACACACCGATCGCCAATGGCGACATGCTCGTTGCGGCGATCGTGCGGTTCCTGAGTTCGAAAGCGAGGATATGACATTTGTCGACTTTGCGGGTGCTATTTTATTCGCTGAGTGTCGAAAGTAGATATTTGGATTGCTCAGTCGCTCAACGCAGATTCATCATCCGCAAGACCACATGACACGGATTTGTGTGTCTTTCGCAGCATGGAGAAACCGCGTAAAACCCAGTGAGTTAGCAAGCAAAAAGCCAGAATTTGACGCTGCTCACACATAAAAAGCCTCTCCACAGGATCGAATAGCTGACCTGCATTTTCGTGGAAAGCGTCAATTTTCTTCTTAGGATGTCGTAGGGTAGGGTGTCGTGGTTTTCAGAATCCTCTTTCACAGGTGCACGGAATGATTATCGACTGTTTCCAGCACCATTGATCATCATCACCATCCGCACCAATCATCACCATTGACGACCATATTCAACGCCTGGACAGTAATCAAGAGAAAGACACTTGGTTACGGAGCTGGCCTTTCTCGTCCTCTTTGCATCGCGAGCCTTTCTGCTGTAACTGTAGCTTCTCGAGTGCGCTTTCCTCTTTCCCTCTCCTCCTTTCTTTCGCTCCGAGTGTTTCGACCATTTCTTGTTCACTTCTTGATTTCTGCGATCCCTGCTCCTTCGACCGGATGGCGCAGTCGCAGTCCTCGGTCACCCTGCTCAGCCACTTTCGCCACGCGCGCTTCGCCGCCCCGACTTCCTCATCTTCCTCGGGATCTGCACGCGCGTCACTGCTGGCACAGCAACACCACCACCAAGATCTAGAAGCGCAGCGTGCTGCTCCTCCTCAAATGGCTCCGATCCTAAAGAACACGGTCCGCGAGGATGAGCGGAGCTCCACCACAGTCATGGCGGATCCTGTCGTCGCGGTGGAGGACGACGTGTTCCGCGCACCGAACAAACGACACCAAGGCGAGCGGAAAGTGCAGCTCCCGCCAGCGGTATGTGCACTGGAAAGCAGCAAGCGGGTGATCTTTTGTGCAAGAGCTGTTATACATTTTGGTAAACTGACACACGTGGGATGAATTGTCTTCTGATAGCACGAAGTCCGCTACCTCCGCGAGGAGTATGAGAGTCTGCAACTCGAACTGCAGTCGCTCTGTGCGAAATGGAAAGCTGCGTTGCCCGATCCCCGCGCTCGGCTGATGGCGTGCGAGGCTGCAAAGCAGAAGGTCATCACGCGTCAAGTCGAGCGAGTGAATGCCGACCTCAAGGAGCAACTGCTCAAGCAGCAGCTCTACTATGCGTCGCTGCAGCGCTCGATCTTGGAGGCGCCGCTTGGCCAAATGGCGTCAATCAGCAAGGACATGCTCGATCGCATCCACGGCTATTTGCATCTCAATTCCCAAACGAACGAGCGTATCGAGCAGCTCCAGAATCGCATTGAGATCTCGTTCCGACTCGCGCCATCGATTGTCGACGCGTTCACGAAGGACATCGCTGCCACGGTCTCGCCGACGGTACCGTTTTCAAGGACGAACGCCATGGGGACCGACAAGCACACGTTGGTGTCGAACATCTTTGTTTGCAAGATCCCCAACACCCCTTTGCCACGCATCTACGAAGCAATCACTGGGTCTTACAAGATCATGCACAGCGAGCTGAGGAAGCGCTTGGGAGTCCAGATCGAGCACAAGGTCAGCGTCGCTATGCATCCCTCCTTCTCATGCTTGCTTGATATACAGCTGATCCTCAGCCATGCAACAAGGTCTAATCCCCCCCCGCTCTCTCTCGTCCTTACTTGATCTGCAGATCATCCACGATCTGAGTCCTCAACGCTTTTACTCCCAGGTGCATCGCTACGACGGTGATTTCCGCGGTACCAGCTCCAATATCGCGTTTGCCGCCAAGATGGTCAGCGACGACCTCGCAGTGATCACCACGGACTTTACGGACAAGGACGATCTGTACCCGACCTCGAGTGAAGCGTGTGGTCGCAAGCATGTGATCGACTCGTGCGGCATGTGAGTGACTTTTTGTTGAGACCGATGTTGGTTCGCTTTGGTCTAGATACTGACTTGAAGGCGGCATCCCCTTGCGCAGCTTGACGCTGACGCGGCATCTCGATGAAGAGCAAGGTCAGCACTACGTGCTCATACGGCGCATCCATGTGCACCGCTACAATTTGCTAGCGAGCTCGACGGTGCTGCACAACGAGATCAACTCCATGTTGCCGTTCATCAATGGGGATCTGCCGATGGCGTTGCTCTGCGAAGCGCTGCAGTCGTGTGGCAACCTCGCAGCGGCACCGGCGTGATCAAGCGCTATCGTACCGTTCCAGCATGCAGTAGATATCTCCATGGAATCGAGTGCAGAAAGACACAGGAGGAAAACTGACCGCCTTGAGCGATCTCGACGCAGCAAGTTTCGAAAGCTCCGAGTTTCTAGCTTTGCGAACACAAGTCTAGTCCGTCGCCATCCACATAGGGAGACGACGTCAGAGGACTTCGTTATCACCGAGCAGTGGGAGTGGTGAAAGAGTGGAGCAAGCACTCTGGAGCGATCCAGCGCCAATGGTGATGATTCCAGCGAGTGTTCATGCTAGCGATTCGCAATTATCAACGGCATTGTGAATAGACTGGTATCAACTAAGCTAACTTCTTGGGACCATATCCGCGATGTAAAATGCCGAGCGGTTCGCGACGAGATGAGGAAGCTGCCGCCTCAGCGTCAACAATGCGACGAAAGCCAGCAATGGAGCCGCTGACGCGCAAACCCCAATCTCCACATGCACTGAAGGACCTTCTGGACCGATCATCCCCCCTGCCTAACGTAAGTGATTACTCTTCGTCCTCAACAAATCAGTGTGATGTTGATAATCAATTGGGTTCACGCTGCCTCCACTCGTCGTAAACCAGCTGGTGCGATACAGTCACACACATCATTGTTTGATGACAACCTGCGAGACCGCTTCATTCTCATCCCAAAAATGGACGAATCCAAGACGCAGTGTCGCGAAGAGCAGACAACTAGCGGCCGCGAGTGCACTGCATTGGCGCTTGCAGCTCGTTGCTTCATGCAACCAGAAAAAATGAGCTGCACCAGTAAACCCCTTATGCTAGCGTCCGCCAAAACATGATATTTTCCTCACAAACGATGGTGTGGTTTAGCATCGCTCCATACTCGTTCGCCTAAACATCGATCCACAAGTGGCATATGGGAAAGTTGGCTGTCGCTGCTGCTGTTGGAGACGACAGGCGAGCGATCTCGTCGCGTTCGACGCGACCTCAATTGCTCGCTCCGTATCTTTTCCCCATTTCTGGACCAATCGATGATAACGCGAGTTGCCATTCTCAGCAAACGTAACCACGATCATCATGCTCACGTGAAAAAAAGGCAACAAACACGTCGCCACTTGTTTCCCACATGTAATCACGCGGAAAATGCACCATCCCGACGCCTCAGCAGAGTCATTGGGGTTGCAGGCATGGATAAATAGATGCCAAGGAATACGGTACAAACGTCGTCGATGGACGCACACCTGACTGCATGCCTCAGCCGTGCACGAAACCAGCGACTTCTCCAGAAAGCTGGTCGACGAGAACAAGACTACTCATCACGTACTCTTCAGACGGTTCCCTCGTCGCTTCCGGTGCCACCGCAGAGCTTGGCCAGCGACGAAATCTTCTTTGCTGCCTTCACATTCTTTGCATTCTTCGCGCTCGGACCCAGGATCTGCGATGAAGCCAACCCACAGAGCCAAGGCGCATCGGAGATGGAGTGGATCCGAGGACGCAGTAGAACATATCTTTGCTCACCCAGCAGAACGACCGCAGAAGCGCAGAGCAGGGCTCACCGCCACGGTAAGCACACAAGTGCACGAGGCATGGTTCGATCTCACGGTCGAAGAGGAATGCTGACCTCATTGCTGCGCTTGCTTGTTTTTCACCAGCACGAGCTCCGACACCTGCGCGAGGAGAAAGCTCTGCTGGAGTACCAGTTCGACTCGCTGAAAGTCAAATGGCAGCGCAGACTTGGCGCCGATAGCGCGGTGCTGTCGCGAGCCTGTGATGCAGCTCGAACGAAACGCGATACGATGCGCGCCGATCTCGACAACAAACACTTCAAGGCGCAGTTGCTCCAGCAGCAACTCTACTTTGCAGCGCTCCAGGGGATGGTCTATCAATCGCCCGTTCTGCAGATCCTACGAAGTCGAGACGTGTTTGACGCGTTGCACAATGCCAACAGCGGCGTTAGCGGGAGCTTCGAGACATGCTGCGACGTCGGTCTCCGCCTTGTTCCTGCGATTATGGACCGATTCGCACACATGCGTGCCGAAAAAGCGTCTGCATCGGCACCATTTTCGCACATCAGCATCATGGCCGACGACGAGTATACCTACGTGTGCAACTTGTTCATCTGCAAGCTGGGCAACCAGTCGATACGCGATGTGTTTGGCGCTGCAGTTGCGTATTGCGAGTCCCTCCCTGCGGAGCTCAAGCGATGCCTTCACGTTGACCTGGATATTGAGGTAAAAGCCCTGTCGTGGTGCTATGTCGATGCACGTTGCTTGTGAGTCTCCGCTGTTGACGAGTGCACGCTTTCCATCACAGGAGATCCATCCAGGTGCCGACGAATGCGTCCCCAGTCAGCGAGATTTTAGTCATCGCCGGCATTCGCGCTCTCGATACTCGAATCCGACCTCGGGGGTGACATCGTCGATGGAAACTCTGTTTGCCGCCGAGCTGGCAGAGAATCGAGCCGTGCTGATCAGCGATTTCGTCGAACCTGAGCAGAGCGAGCACCACGAGGACGATCTGGATATATGCTCAGCGTACGTTTGCTTCGGTCTCTTCCAGTGTTGTCGGTATCACCTGCAGCAGCAACTAGACTTCTCATGTCCCTCGCTTTTGGTTCTCTCTATCTGCAGTCTTGTCATCACAGCAGCACCCAACGATCACGCCACGGATCATGGACACCAGGTCTTACTGCAACGGCTTGTGGTGCACCGGTATCGCTTGCCGCCAAGCTCCCGGAAACTCCACGACGAAGTCAAGTCCACGCTCCCGTACTTCAACGGCGACTTGCTAATGGCTGTGATCTGCCGCGAGCTGATGAAGTAGTTCTATCCAACATCTCTTCGTTTGGTTGTTTGTATTCGTACATTAATATCACCTACTTTTTTGACTTTTTTGGGATTCAGTTCTTTTTCCTTCGCTAGGGATGTCCGTGCGTGAGCTGCTGGTAGTGCTGGTCGGCGTGCTGCTGCTGCTGCTCTAGCTGGTGGCAGATCACTTTCAGTAATAAGTCTCCGTTCACCCATTGCAGGGTGGTCTTGATATCGTGGTGCACCAAGCGCGAGTTCGGTGGGAGGTTGTACCGCGTCACGACCATGCGCTGGAGCAGAATCTGTCGCTGACCAGTGGCTTCATCGATGACTGGCTGGATTACCAAAGCTAGGCACGTGTCGCGCATGATCGAGCCATCCCCCGTCTTGCGGATCGGGTGCAAGACATCTTCGTCGATGAAATCGGTCGTAAAGATCATGCGGTCCTGCGACATCTGCGAAGCCAGCGTCGTGTTCACCGTCGACATGATCTCCGGACCGTTCTGGTACCGAATCTGCGCATAGTGCTTGCTTGCACTGAATTGCTCAATGTGCGTGAAACTACCGATAACGCCGACGTGGTGCTTCAGTTCGGCGTGCATCGTGGCGAAGTACGTTCTCACCGCGTCGGTCACGGCGACCAGCGACGGGTGCGGGATCCGACACACGAGCAGGTTGGACATGTACGTAAAGTTGCCATCGCACATGATGCTCGAGTGCGAGAACGGCGTCTCGACTGTGGCTCTCTCGATGTGGCGGTGCAGGAATCGACTGATAATCGACGGAGCCATGCGCAAGCACAAGTCGCATTGCGCGAGCAGCTGGTCCCGGCGCTGTTTCTCCGTCAACGACCCGTCTAACTTGGTGACCGTGTGGAGCGCATCAAACACTTCTTTGCTGCGCGACACCTCGAGGAAGGGCGATTGCAGCACGAGATTCTGCAGCGACGCAAGGTACAGTTGCTGCTGCAGCAGTTGCTCTTTCAGTTGCCGATTGAGCTCCTCGGCTTGTGACGTGACCCACTTGGTTTTCGCGGCTTCGCAGGCACGCAGCAGCACGCTTGGCTCGGGCAACTGCTGCTTCCACCGCGCACGCAGCGTCGTGATCTGCTGCTCCATCTGCACCGCTTGCTGGCGCAGATCGCGGAGCTCATGCTGCAAAATAGGATGCACAGAGATTAGTCTGGAAGAGGTTGTTGTCGTAGTTTTTCAAATGACAGTGAGCCAATCGAAGAAGAAGCGTCTGCATACCGTGGCATTTTGTGCCGGTTTGCGGCTGGCGCGATACGCGCCTGTGATGAACATATCGTCTTCACCCGTCAGCTGTGGGGTGTCGTGGTCCATGGACGCCTGTCGCGAAGGGTGCACGATCGCAGCATTGTGGTGTTGTGTAGTTTGCTTCCTCTTCTTGGCGGAATGTGGCCATGTTGTTGAAGACGACGACGACGACGGAGAAGCCGAAGCCGACGTCGTGGACGACGCGTGGGAGGATGTCGGCGACGGCGTTCGCGTCATGACAAACGACGGAAGCTGCGGAGGAGGAGGAAGTGACGGCGCTGCGTGCAAGTGTCCTCCTGCTCCTGGACCGACACGACGATAGGACTCGCTGCCACTCATCGCTACCATGGACGAGGTCGTGGAGTGTATTGGAAGAAAATAAGAGTGTAAAAGTGCTTTCTGTTGCTGAACTGCAGAAAGGATACGAGGACAAAATAAATCGAAAGAAAGCACGGCGGTCAGTCACTGTATTACGGACCGCAATGCAATCGCAGACGAATCATCATGGACGATTCGTTCAGCCCACGCCAATTCGCATCCTATCGCTGCTGCGCGTGAGACTTGCACTGTACCTCCTTTCACGTGACTCTGTGATTGATTGATTGATCGATTGATCGGATGGCGAGCGAGTGGTTCGTTAAATCACGAAGGACCCACTTGGTGGATGGACTTGGGTGAATGCACAGCGAGAGGATCAAGCGCTGATAAGACAGCAAGCGAGACAGCAAGCGAGAAAGAGAGGATCAGTGGGAGAGGGACCGAGGAGGAGGAGCTGCTCGTTTTCTCGATCGGCTCGTCTCTGTCCGCATGATTATGGCCACTTGGTTGTTGTTCACCAGCAGTCGAGTGCTACTGTGCAGCGCAACATGCATTCTCCCCCTCTATTGGGTCTGAGCGTACGTTTTGATGGACTGCATCGCTTGTACAACAAATCGTCCTTGCACACTTTGATCCAAACAATGCAGCTCAAACAGCACAGAATAGATAAAGTGTATGGTGGGGTACACTAGAAGGGGGTTGCATCTGGATGCAGGACAGAAGGACGACAATGAAGCGGGGAAGGGTTCCGAGAAACGGTAAGATGCCAAAATGATTGCAAAAGCTCAGCATCTGCGAAAACGCGGCGGACCGGACGAATCCTCGAGCATGCTGGACGAAACGTGTCGTGCTCACCTGCGGTTGTCCGAGAGCGCCTAAGCACCGATCAGGTTTGTCGAGCAAGCCTGCAGATTATTCATGCGACTGTATCTCCTCCGATCACGCACGTCGTCCCGACAGATGCCCAGTAATCGAGCGATGGATGTTTACTGACCGAGGGAACCGCTTCATAGAGAAAACCTCGGCGCATCTTCCAATTTCTTTGTGACGACTGTTGTCCTAAAACAACACGAACCTGCATCATTCTTCCCCTAAAAATGACCTCCTTTCTGGTTGGAGGATCAAACGATCAGACGCTCGTTCCAGATCGCTTGGAATCGCCCGCTTTCTCCGTCAGCTCACAGTCCGCAACGCTGCGCAATGCACAGGAAGGAAACCAAGCGCTGGATATAGGTAGGGAAACCGGGAGGAAGCGCTGCATGTGCACGCGCGCACACATGCTCTCGAGGTTAGTCTTTTTGTCGAAGCACAGACTCTTAATTGGTCGTAAAAGTGTCGCACCTCCCCCCTTTTTGCATCCACATGCAGCCAGTTCGATATTCTTGCTACCGAATCGATGTGGAGGAGCATGTCGGGTTGGTCAACTTGATTGTAAAGTTGCTTCGCAAGCTAAGTCACCATCCAATCACCCTCATGAAACACAGCACCCAGCAGCGCGTCTTCAAAACCACCCATGCGGGTGATTATGGCGCTCGTGGGTGGTGACGACATCCTGGGTGCTTTGGGAGTAATCACAATTGCACGCCCGAGCAACGGCTTAACGCAGAAATGCCGATGGAGATGACGCCCGAGAAGCTGCCTCCGATTACGGCGACGAAGACGGCGACGAAGACGACGGCGCGCGCCGTGCTGTCTGCGGCGGCACTCCCAGCGACGTCGTCTACTTGGACCAGTGCCAGCGCCGCTCCCATGCCACCCATTACTGCCACAGACCCCGCGGCGAACGCGCTGCTCTCGTTCATGCAGTCACCCCCCACAGGAATCGCATCCGCAGCAGCTACGACTGCGGATGGCGCTGCAATCGGACTCCCACCGCCTCTCTCCATACCAGTCGTCGTGAGTGGCGAGAGTAGCGGAGGTCTGGAGAGCCATTCTGCCAGGGATGCTTCTTCCAGTGGGAGTCGTTGTATTCGTGGTGGACGCGCTGGTGGTTATGATCCACTGCGTCTGCACCAAGGCGATCCGCGACATATCGAAACCAAGACAAATGCAAGGAACACTCGGAAATACTCTTCTGGTGGTGGCGACGATACCGCCACCAACAGCCATGCGCGTATCCATGGTGTGCTTGACAGCGGCGCGACGCACCAACGACAGAGTGTGGTGGTATCCTCGGAGACGGATGCAGAAGAGGACGTCGAGGCGGTAGCAGCCACAACAAAGAAGCCGAAGAAAGTGCGCAAACGCACGTACTACATGCGCAAGGTAAAGCAGGCTTTGTTGTGGCGCGAAAGTGCGTTGTGTGTGGATAGAGTGCTGATGGTTCTTCTTTTTTGACTGTTTGTGACTCGATACAGGAGGAAAAAGAAGTGCTGTCGAAGGAACTGCAAGAGCTGGAGATGCGCATGGCGTATTTCCAAGAGAAAGAGGAGCTGATCGAGCAGTGGAAGCGGATACGACAGCGGCAGCACGACAACCGCTCGCTGCGCAATGCGATCCGCAGCCAGCGGTTGGTGTTCGCGAACACGCGATGCATGATGTCCCAGTTCATGGTGAGCTGCTCTGAGTGTATGGGTGCTTGGTTTTTGTGTCCCCTTTTTAACACCACTGTTCTCTCTCCATTCAATATACTATCAGCAAGAGCAAGACAACTCCCCTTTTGAGACGTATATCAAGCTGGGGATGGACCCTGCACAACGACGCACGACGCTGCTCGCGATGAAGCAAAAGGAGCTGGAAGAAGCGATCGCGTTTCTGACCGAGCGGGGACGGTATCTCGACCACTCGAAATCGTTTGTGGACACGCAGCGGTTCGAGAATTCGCAGGGCGATTACTGCTCGATCCGTTTTGATGTCACCCCTTTCGAAGGACTGCAAAGCGCGCGGCAAGTGTTTGACAAGTACTTGAACTTCTCGTTCAACCTGGAGATCAGCATCAGCGAGATCCTGGGGGACATCACGATCCGCGAAGACGACGACCTGAACAACCAGGGTCGAGAAGGGCTCGCCCACCATCGCATCGTGTCGTCGATCTCGAATATGGTGAAGTTGGACATGAACAGCGTTATGTTTTCGGAATTTTTCGACCAGCGAGCGGCCGGCGATCTGCACACTTCGGACTCCACCGAGACGACCAGTGAAATGGGCGTGATCGTGTACGATTTCGTCGACGAAGACGAGTTGTACCCGTATCTCCCGAATGACCGCGTGCGCCAGGATGTGACGTCGCTGGTCATGATCACGTCGTTCAAGCGCAAGAAGTTCCAGAATGATCCAAAGAAAGCGCCGAATAGTTTCCACAACCACATGCTGCTCGAAGAAGACGAACTTGTAGTGGTGATGATGCGGTGGACGCACTTGAAAGTGCACCGCACGGATTTCTACATCCCCGAGGAGATCCAGCAGCGCATGCGCAGTGGCATTGAACAAATGGCCGACTCGTTCATCACGAATGTCCGTCAAGCGGTGTATTCGCCTCATCCAGACCCGTGAGTTGAGCGCCTTTCAGCGAGGACTCCCCTAGACAGAAACCAATGAAGGAAGCAATATGCGGTACGAGTGCAGCCAAATAATGAAATAGATTAGTACTATACTGTCCATCGCTGCAAAATTATACTACATTCCTATGGTGTGGTGGCTCGAGGCGAGACTTCCCCCTCCCACGCTACTATCCCTCACAAGCGCGCATCTTCGTGGTGGCGCTGGGTGCTGCTGCTCGCAGTGTACACAGGCATCGAAGGCGACGCCTGCACGGCTCGTACAAGCGCATTGCCGATCTCGGAGATCCGGTCCTTGAGTTCTTGCATCTTCGGAGTCGGGATCTCGATCGCGCTGTTGTGCTTGAGCTTGAGCATGATCCACTTTGTGATCACGACGACGTAGTCTTCCTGGCTTGGTGGAGAACCTGCTGCAGCCCGCTCTCCCCCCTTGTTCCTCGGCTTGCATGGCACTGCTCGCAGCGTCATGACGCCTGTCACGTCTTGTCGGATGCACTGACGCGACCGATACGGGTACAGCTCGTCTTCGTCGACATAGTCCAGCACGATCACACCCAGTTCTTTGCTGGAGCTCCCGCTGCCCTTTGTCCACTGGCTCGGGTCATTGATGAACTCGGTGAACACGACGAAATTGGATTCCGTGAGCACGTCGCGCACGTTCGAGTGCACCATCCTGCGATGTAGGATCGTTTTGTCCCAGTTGTCGTCGCCGTCGCTTGTCAGCACGGTGCCGATCGCTTCGCCGATGCTGCGCTCCATGTTCTGCGTGTGGAAATGCAGTGTGTCGTACACCTGTCGGACGCTCGTCGCGCCGGGAAGCGGGATGGTCTTAAAGCTCACTTGGCAATAGTCTCCGTTGTCGGTGGAGAAGTGGGTATCTTCCGCGAACTCCTTCGTGGAGTCGATAAACTGAGTGCGCTTCTCCAGCAGCTGCTGCGCGTCGTGCAGCTTCTGGGCTTTCAACGCCACGAGCGTTTCTCGACGCTTGGTCCAGTCCTTGCTCAGACGGATGCAAGTGTCAATGGGACATCGCTCGGGAGCAGTCTACATAGACAGTCGTTATAGCAACCATGTTAGAGAAACACGGACCCGCTCGATGGGTTGGAGGAGCCTCAGAAGCGTACCATGATCTCGGAGACGGCCGATTGCGCGCTGAAGAACGCAAACTGCTGATTGCGCACGGCTTCGCGCAGCATGTTGTTCGTGATCTCTTTCTGCACAAGCTGCTGATCTTTGCCCTGCCACTCGGTGATCCCGCTGCGTTGGCGCAAGAAATCGACCTGTGCTTGGAGCTTCTCGACCTGCTCGAGCAGTAAATCTTTCTCTTCCTGCATGTGTGACAACGGTACCGCGCGCGTGAGTTGACGGTGCTTCCGTGCAAAAAAGTGTACAAATCGCCATTCCTATTGCTCCCTATCCGCTTTACCTTCCGAACCAGGTACGTGGGTTTTCTGGATTTGGTTTTCGTTCGTTTCCGCTCGGGGGTCCACGTCCCATAGGAGTATCCCTCATCGTCTTCCTCCTCCGAGGAGAAGCCTCGCTTGTGCGTGGTGTCTTGGGATCTCTGGAAGAGGGACAGCAGTGTCTGCGCAGAGTTACTTGGGGCGTCGGTATTCGACAATAGCATCGTCGCTGCCTGTTCTGCGGATGCGGTAAACCTTGTGAACGGCGCAAGCGGCAGCTGGGGTGTGGTCGGCTCTGTTGGCAGCAACGGCAAGATCCGCGGCAGCAAGCGTGGTTGTTGTTGTTGTTGCTGCTGCTGGCTGCTGTACTGTGCGAAAAAACTCGGCTTGAGGTTTCGGTTCAACTTCTCATTGGGCTCATCCAGCAATCGCGAGGTAGGGAATTTGTTGCTCGATGAGAACGCCGAGGTCGAGGTCGCGGTCTGCATGGCGGAATGGGTTGTGAGCGCGAGTCGTGGGCTTTTTGCGCCGGAGACAGAGTGGGCTGGTTTACGCGGCGACGTGGAATAATCCGCGGCGTAGTGCCGCGAAGACGGCGGCGTCGACATCTCCTGGGCTGCTGCGCTTCTCTTTGATAGTGGCGAGACCGCGCATGCGGTTGTGACAGGTTTCGTGGCACGTTTGGGGTGGCGTAAACCATGGCGTAAACCATTTCTCGGATCCTGTGGAACAGCATAGTTTGCGACAATCGCGTTCGTTCGCGAGCCAGATGGGAGTCTCGAAAAGCATTGCGTCGCAGCGATGGCAGCACAGAAATGCTGTTTGGCAGGAAGTAGGTATGCTCGAGGATGGACGGAAAAGCGCGATCCCAGCACTGCAACCTGTTTCCCGCCAATCAGAAGGCGTGAGCGCACTCGCTACCCAATCAGAGCGCGCTGGGTCGAGTTGGGAAGCGGCGAGTCGCGCCGTAATCCATTGACGGGCATCATCGTCGAGTACAGTCCCGATCGAGCCAATGAGGGAGCAGGATAAATATAGAGATCTGAACCGTCCTCTGTAGTTATACCGGGTTACAGAGGAGATGTGAGGTCAGCGATCTTGCTGCTCGCACCATATTGCAGGAAAACGGCCATGCAGCGTGTTACCTTTCCTTCTTTGGCAAAAACGAGACTCGAAATATTACAGAGTGCAAGATATCTACTCCTGGACACAATCAACTCGACCACTCTGACAGCGAAGGAGAGGGAGCACATAAACGCGAAGCAGCATTTACTTTATCTTCCCGGAAGGTATCTTTTCCTGCACCCTGCTTCCACCCTTTCACCGCATCGGAATATAACCGCACCGATGACTTTTCTTCTCTTGCAAAACGGTGCGGACAGCAGCATCGTGCATGTTTACGACACATGCAAAGTGACATGCAATCAACGACACAGAAACATGCTTCGACTAAAAACACAGAACGGAAAACAAAAACCAGCAACACAGAAACAGGGTCCAGAAGATCACAGACACAACCCAGTCTCGCCCATACACTTCATCTCAGCACATGCAGTCCAGCAGCGCACACCATTGACACTCCATCAGAACGACCGTGAGCGGATTTAACTCATGCTCCACCACATGCATGATCCCAATGCAAGCAAATACAATAGCGTCTGCTGCGTTTCGGGAGTCTTGTTTCCGGTGGTATTGCAGTGCTGCTGAGAATTGTGACGATCAGACACTCCAATTGTATATAACCCGGCAAACCTGCTCTAGAATCACACGACAACAGCAGTCTCTCTCTAACCTGATGCGAACACTGTACCAACCCTCGAAGAAACAAATCGAAGCAGATTGAGCTCCTCCACCCTTTCTTCAACCACACCGCACATCCCTCCAGATACAGGTAGCGGCAGCCACCAAACTGCAGGACTTGCTTTCACGCTCGATTCACGATGTCGTAGACTGCTCGCAGGATCTCTTTCGAGCACATATC